>JAQIWA010000454.1:0-31783 GCA_034693305.1 Eueremaeus valkanovi
ACTACTTGTCCACAAAAAATATAATATTAATTACTATTATGTTTGGAGTGAATGATATGCACTAATGCTTATGAAGTCTGACTCACAACTAATGGCAGTTGAAAACCAACTGATGGCCACTGCGTTTGAATTACGACTCAATGCGATTGCGTTGAATTCCATTTAGTCTTACATACATAAAGGGCGTAAACATATTAAGTAAAAAACTGTACGTTATTTGTCTAATTACAGTTTAATTGTAAATGTTATACAGTTTATGTGTATTTTGCAACTACTGTCCAAATACACGTAAACTGTAACGACATTTACAATGAAACTGTAATCAATTACAGTTTAATTGTAAATGTCGTTACAGTTTACCTGTACTCCAGTTTGCAGTGGGGTCTATAATTGTAACCCCGGCTCAAACGGTACAGTACTGGACACAAATTAAGCAACAGTTTAGTTAAGCCCAACTCAGTTGTCGACCAATTAATGGCTATTATTATTATAATTAAACTCTTATTATAATAATAGTAACGAATATAAGACTTATAATCAAACGGTTGAATGAATACCCTATTAGTGGATCGGTCGCCGAAAAGGGGTCTGTTGTCAGTCAGACGAGTGTTGGTTGAGATCAATGGCTCGCTCTCTACGCCATTCAGGCCATTGACGTTCATTACACCAATCGATCGACTATTCAATTGTATGACAACTTAATTATAGCTATTATTCAATAATTCAATATATTATGCATTCATTGAATTCATTAAACATTTGTTTACTTCAATTCAATACATAATATCCGAAAATCATATGTTGTCTAAAGAAAAGGCGTTTAAATGTCAGTTCAGTGTTCAGTCATTACAATGACGTCATTCATCACAACAAACATTGCGTCGAGTCTTGCCTTACATTTGTGTCGCTCTTCGCGAGTCTGTCATTATTTGGTCAATAATTGGTCACTATTTGACTCCCATTTCCAATACAATACAAACAATACAATCAATTAATTGTGAACTTTGTCTTAAATGTCGACATTTTATACTCAATTAGTTCCGCAATAGATATTGAAATCATTGTAATTATTAATATTTTTTGAGCGAAAACTCATTTTTTATTTTTTACAAAATGTTTGTATTTGTTGTGATTTTAGTAATAATTGATTTTATATTTATCTGAATTTGGTTTTAATATTGAGTTTTATATACGGTTTGTGTGTTTGTGTGCATCATATCTATTGATCCTCTGATGGCATCCAATGGTGACTATGACTATACGAACGGCTCGACTCTAACCAACGGAACGACTCATTTCTGTAAATGGGTTTTGTATGAAGAGATCGGACACTCCAGGTATGCATTCATTGCATTCATTGCACCCGTATTTCAATTCAAAGCCAATCCAGTATTCAATCAATTGATTGCAAATCGTTTACCAATTATTCTAATTATATATTAAAACGAGTTTTCATTCAATTAATTATAATTCAATTTTTGAAAACAAATATTAATTATTATTATTATTATTGAACATAATTTGCAAAACTGCGTCCAATAGTCTTATCTGAACTGCACAGGTATGTGGAGGGGCGGGTCGAGAGAAATATCCTGATTATTAAAGTTGATCAGATGCCTGCCCTGGGTATTTGAAAAGAGCTCCCATTATAATGGAATTCCTCTATTCCTGTAATTTTCCAATGATTTTCGATTTAATTTAGAAGGTATTGTTCAAATTGACCCTCCAATCGACAACCCGGGCCAAATTATTTATATTTGACCCTTTATCAAAATAGTTATGGATTAAAATAATCTTGGACATGTAGTTGTTCCGTATCTGATTGATTGATTTGCTATGGCCTGGAATCAAATCTATATTGAATCTATATGAAAGGATCATGCTCATACCATGCTATTATAGTTATACCATGTTCAGACTAGATTTTGCATTATAAGGGCTAATTTTGTAGACTTCAGAAAATCTATTCGGATAACTCATCTATTGAGTGAAATAAGTTGAAAGCACATTGATGCTGTCAGGATTGATGGACCCAGGAGTGAATAACCTGTTCTACTGTATTGAGCAATATTTTCAATTATTTATTATTTGACAAAACTTTAATTTAAGCCAATTATTGTGTGTTTAATAATTAATATTAGTATTCAATCAATTGATGGCTTAATTAGAATACATTTAAAGTATGATTGGATTGTCTGCTCATTTCAGTTGATTTATAGCCAATTATTAATGAATAAATGTATGTATGGGTTGAGGAACAGGATATCAGAATTGATTATAACTTATTACTGGATTTAATTGAATGGATTGATGTCAGCATTAAATGCATTAAATTAGTTGTATTTGAATATTGAATACTAAGTATAAGAATATGTACTATAAGTAAGCAATTAATTAATGTTTGCAATCGTTTTGCGTATATTTCCGATACAATAGACTACGGATTTGGGACGCAATCATATTTGTGCCGAACGTAGTATTCCTGTTGTTTCTGTTGTATCGGTTTAAGGCAACCAAACAAAAGCTGAGACAAACAACTTCTCCCATATTCGCCACTTTCTATCTCTTGGTCTGCATTAACGTAACCACAAGTCTATTGCGTTCTGTTATCTCTATGTTAGTCAATGTCACCTCACCTGCCGGTGACATAACAGATAAGGTCAGTATCCAATGCCTGTCCCACTACTTGGTCACCACTTCATTTCAAAGATTACTAATTTGAGTCCAAACCCTTCCAACACTGTTCAGGTGTTTTGGGTTATCGTTAGGTTTTTTCTGTTATCAACTGAAACATCAGTTCTGGTCTTCGGCTTAGCTTTCGGTCATTTAGACTCTCAAACCTCAATAAGACGTGTATTACTGGTCACGTCATTCATATCCCTGGCCTATAGTATATGTCAGGGCTGTCTCGAGATTGTGGCGCCGGACGAGTCCTTCTATATTCCATCGAAAGATTACTACCTGTTCAGTCACGGAGGGATGATATTCTGGTTCTGCACGTGCCTACTCTTCGCACTCATATATTTGGTGGTCTTCCTCCTGCCCTGGACTCCATGCAGACAAAGGATACCTCTGCCCAGTAATGCAAACATTTTTTTTCTAAATCTTTGAATCATTTGAAAGGGAATCGGATTTTAATGGAAATAATGTGTATATAATAGTCATATAATTTATAATTAATATAATTATAATTTAAGTCACGATATATTGAATAGATTAATACAGTATTTATAGATTGCATACAATATTCAGAATATATTCAGAATTACAGTACAAATGATTTTAATTTTTAAAATATTTCTAACAAAATAAATGACTAATCGGAGGCCTATTTGTCTGTCCTTTTGCGGAACCCACAGCCAAACAGTCCTTCTATTTCTACGCCTTTTTACTATCAGTGCTGAATCTGATCCAAGCCATTGGTAGCGCTCTGTTCTTCAGCGCCCGCATCGAAGGCCTGTGCATTGTAGACGTGACCACATATTTGTACTTTACTTTATTTACGCCATTAGTCTATTGGACTTTTTTGGCCCAATTCTTCGCCTCTACTCAATCAGTGATAATGTTCTCATATAAGCCCCAAATGGACGACAACATAGACGAGACGGCGCCGGAAGACAATGGCGAGGATAGCCACCAAATTCCGCACCATATGTCTCATCACTTGTCGTGTTCTTCACTGAAGAGCGACACAGACTTTGTGTTTCAGCGAAATAATGCGCTATACGAGAGCACTCAGTTCGCTACCAGTGCTTCGCTCTCTCCCGACAGCATTACATCGAATCACAGTATAATATAAACTAATTATAAGACTGTTTGAGACTTATTGTAATTGAAAACTAATTTATGTACAGAATTACAAAAATCAATTAAAAACTATTAAAAGCAAATAAATGGCAAAAATGTGTTAAATATATAATCAGTGTTTGCTTTCGCGGTTCGCATAAATTAAATGAACTTTAAATACAATTATAAAGTGTTTTGTTTTAAAAACTAATTTAGAAAATAATGATTCGAACAAAAGGCAAAATATTTTACATTAATTTTTTAGTTAACTTAAAAAATGTTTTTAATAATAAAATTTAATTTATTTCCTGTAAGTAATGAAAACTAGTAAATGACCAGAAAAAGAGAGCAATTGATTGAATGAAACATTTGATTAATAAATTACATGTCATTCGAATGACCGCTAAAATAGTTTAACTAAAAAACTGTATATTATTTAAAAGCATTGACAATAAGGAATGCAAAGCATAGGACAATAGACTCCTATTTATGCTATTTGTTTGCGTTTGTGCTCTGAATCTGCTTATTGTTTGTAGCACTCGAAGCACCAGAGCTGTAAAAAGCACCCGAACTACTGGTATAAGACTGTAAACAACTATTGACTGTCATTTGTGGAGACATTTGTGGCAATGAATAACTGTTTGGAGTCGACGGCAGAGACGAGGCCAGAGATCCGCTCTTATAGACTGACGAATTGGTCGGTGAGGCCGGTGTGGGAGAGCCACAGGTGTTGTGGCATCGGTACGGGTGTGCGATAGCAGTGCTCACTGTTGTATAACTGGTTGACCGCCTCATACCTGTCGGTGATTGCATCTGAGGCGACGCCAGTGCCTCATATGTGGCACAACTGTTCCGCTTTCGGTTGTCCTGTTCTTCTCGGATCTGATTCAAAGTGATCTTCTGTTCGCTCGGACTAATGGCCGATGACTTCATGCTTTTGGCCTTTGGGCTCAAGTCCTGAACCAATTTTATCAACAATTCGTCGTTCAGTTTCTTCGCTTTAAAGACAGAACCGCTGTTTGGGCTCTCTTTTGGAGAATAAGGAGCGGAAGGACTGACCGGTCGATGCATTTCTTGCGCTACACTCAGTGCCACTGGTCTTTCCGAATGTGATCTCTGTCTTAGACTATCATCTGATGCGGAACTGGTGTTTGCAATGTTTTCACTACTGAAATGATGTTTTTGTAAATAACGATTCAATTCCTGGAAATGCCTTTCCTCTAATTCCCGTTTCTCCCTCTCGTGTCTGCAATTCAATTGTGTATTGAATAGTGTTTTAGAGATCGAAAGACAATTTATTTTCGGTTTATTACTGTATAATAAGTAATCATTGATAACAACAACAATACCTCTCTATTATGCTATTGAAGACGTCATCGACTCTGCAGTTCGTCATTGAGTCGAGTCTAGGATTAATCTGAAGAGAAAAGTCTGGATTAAAGCCAAATCAGAGCTCAATCTTATGCTATAATTATTTATTTGTTTTTTAGTTAGAAGTAGGCATATGCAGGGGGGGCTGGTATTATGGCTATGGCTGCGATACTTCCTGTGGTCTCAATTAAGTGACAGTTTTCCTATGAGTTCTCGACGAAAGGGTGGATTAAATCAAATGAGTTTATGTAACCCTGACTTGATTTGAAAGAATCCAAAACACGCCTAACAAGTATGAGCACAAGTATGAGCTTGAGCACATCCCCAGTTAAAAGCGTGAGAAATGAGTCAATTTTCAAGAAGTTCAGGAAATGGGGAAAAGAGGGAAAGGTATACATTGTGTAGACATAAGTATACACTTGTTTTGTCTGAATAGATAAGAGATATTAAAGATTTAATGGCAAACAAATCACTTACTGAAGAGTCGTCGAGAAGAGTGACGTCATTATGACTACAACTTCGGCTCATTTTTTGTGTCGAAATGAAAGACAATTCATTGGAAAATGGCGTCAAATATGAAGTCCTCAGAAGATTATCGATTGGTTTGCAAACAATTTGACTTCTGTTCGGTAATTGTGTTTCAAGTGTTGGTCCGTTAAGTACAGTATTGACGCCGACGTCATTGGATTCGATGCGATCGGTTTGTGTGGACATGTCTTTGACTCGAATCAGCACTTTCTGTATGGAAGACCTTCTGCTGTGAACGTCAGATAAGTTAGGATCAGATGAGTTGCTGTGACAACAAGAGTGATGTCCTATCGATAGGGAGACCCCGCGCATCAGCTTCGACAGCGCCAGTGCCAACTCCAGGCTCTCAGAGTTGAGGTCTAGAGCGGACGCGTACTTCCTTATACCCGGGTAGGTGTGGTAACTGCTATCGGCCCCTGAATTAGTCGTCTCCGGACTGGTGTCGGAGTTATCGTTTGAACAGTCATTCATTGGGATCGAAGTCATGACATGGCGTTCGGGTTCGCCATCGAGTCCACTGCTCGCACTCTCATAAGAGCTCAAAGAGATGACACTTCCCATTGGGTTGGGTTTGGATTCATCGATATATGTGTTTATGTTATCAGAACTTAAGGAAACATTCGTTGAAATCAATTCATTCTATGGATTAGAAAAACAAAAATATTTTTGAATTCAATTATAAATCAAAGGTCAGTAATGATAGTAATGATCGCATACCTGGTTCGGAGAAGTTTGAGACGAACTGTCTCGCACTGAATGATTACTGTCTATCAAGTCTGGCGGCGCTGACTCTGTGGAGGAATCTCTACGGATTTGTTTGCGCTCCGGAATGACAACCGATTGAGAACTGGAACTAATGTTTTCGATTGGATTCGTTTGATTCGATTCCACATTAGTTTCACTTCTATTGCAATCATTGTTAGAATCCTCCAATGCTTGGATGTCCTCTACCAGTGAACAGGAGTCCCGGACAGGAGTGACACTAAACCGGGAAAGTCTTCTAACCGGAGGATCTGATTCCTCGATTACAATGGTTGGACTCAATGATTGTTCTCTACTTTCGCTGTTGTCTTGGGTTTCATCTAATGCTTGATTAAGGTTAAGGTGTATATCGAGCAGCGGCGCAGTTATGTTGCTTGGGTTCGGTATGTTTGTTGTGTTTGTCTGAATAGGAATCTCTGGCTCAGAGCCAACGGAATGCACAGTCGCTTCGATTGTATCGCTAACCGAAGAACTACTGTTTGGATGTATAGTAATAACGATTCCGTCATCCGTTCCGAACGATTCGCTCGACCGGTGATCGAAATTCAAGTCATTATCACTTGTTTGTTGGCTAACGTCTGGAACGGCAACGTTAGTCGCACTGGTGGTACTCGTCGTACAGGTTGTCGTTTGCGTAGGCGTTGCACTATTTGTTATCGTCTGTGCGGGTGTGCCGGTGCCCGAAGACGTCGGCGCAAATATTTCCTTGAGATTCGCCTCTAAGTCCGCTTTGAGATTATGCGATGAACTGCTGGTGTGAATCTTCTCCAGTTCCTGCTTAAGGTCATCCAAATTGGTCTTCACAGCCGTCTGTTTCATCGTCAGTGTCGTCACCGGCAGTGATGTGGTGGCCGTCACCGGCAGTTTCGGGCCGACCGCACCGTTTGGCTGACTCAGAGTTTGATTCAGTGGTTGTGCGGATTGGGGTTGGCTTTGATTGGCTTCGAAGAAGTCGTGCTTCAAGAGGTCCTTCACTGTAGGCCTGTCCTCCTTATTCACTTGAATGCACATTTCGATTATCTGCTTCACCTCTGGGTTATCCACTTTCATAATACTGAGCGGCGGAGTGCCGGTCGACACCTTCTTATATATCTGTGCCGGACCCGAGCACTCAGAGTACGGGTACTCTCCGGTTGCCATCTCTAGCAAACACATACCGAACGCATAGACGTCGACCGACTCGTCATAGTGTTCGTCATACATCTCGGGTGCCATGAATTCAGGCGTTCCGATCACACTCTTGGCAAACGACCTGTTCTTCAGTGTAGCCAAACCCAAGTCTCCGATCTTTACGGAACCGGTTTGTCCGGTGATGAATATATTGTCGCATTTGAGGTCCCGGTGTATAATAGGGGGTGTTCTCGAGTGCAGGAAATTCAATCCCTTCAGTATTTGCCGGCACCAGGACTTCAACACTTTTGAGTTGATTTTCTTGAAACGTCTTAAATATCTGTTTATATCAATAATAGATAAGAAGACTTAGACTTAGAGTTCGTCACAATATTTCTGAGAATTCATTTAATTAATTGCAATCCAATTACACGAGTCTTTCGAGTAATATATTTATATTGGAATCAGATTTGAATTATTCATACAATTAGTATAACTTTTTTATTCTGTATTTTAATTGAAGTTTTGTTCAAAAGAACGCATAAATCGTCTGATAGTCTGACGCATAAAAACTGTATAACCTTTTAGGGGATCTGTAGTGCAATCGATTGGATTGCGAAACGAATTGAACGAATTCTTCTTTAATTTTCAAAGTCATCACTAATTATAGGAAATAATTAATTATAAGATTATATGACTATTAAAAAACTGATACACTTTTGGCTGCATTTAATAATACATGTATTCCTAAACTGAATCATCCGAAGCCATAATTGAGCTTATAATGGGTCAGGTTATCGAATCTATAAAAAACTATGTCTGGGTTGGAATCCCTGACCGACAAACTCAGACTTTTAAACTAATTTCTATTCAATGGCTTATTAAATGCTATTATTTTTTTCGCAAAATAATTATATAAAAACATATTTTTCTCAATGAAGTTCTGATGGCTTTTATCAGCACTTCTGACAAATGAATAGAAAAGGTTTCAAATTAAAGTCGAAAATAAAATAAAATTTCTAAAAATAGTCAGTCATTGAGTATAACGATTGATAACTTATTGAAAGTTTTTACTGTTATTTATATTGAAAAAAATATTGTCATTAAATAATTAATTTTCTTCTAATCTTCGATTACAGAGTCATTTCATAAGAAAATTCTTGAAATGTCTATATTTTATTCAATACATAAGAAAATTATATTATATTAATAAATATTGAATAAGACATTCAATCGATTTATAGATTAAGCGCTAATTGAATACAACTTATTATTAGAAAAATTGTCAATAAATTATTTATCAGTAGAGCTGAATTCACAATTCTGTCTCTCAACTACTGTAATATTAATATGACTATTACAACACCTACTGGTGCTCTTTAAAAAGGCCAAATAGCAAATAGCAAATAGCATGATGATTGAGACAAGTTCTTACGTATTAAATAAATAGTTTGTTCGCTATTTCACTATTCGCCACAAAAATGTATTTTTTAATACAAGAAAAAACTTTTTTGTTATATAAGTGAAAATAAATAGCTTTCTATAAATACACCTCAAATGCAGACCTTATATAAACACAAAATAATATAAAATAAAATCTTTTATTAAAAATTATTTAATTATTATTTTGAGAAATCAATATTTTTTTCTGTAAAATAAAGAGAAAAAACACATTTTTCTAATATTTTCGGTTCAATTAATTGGCATCAGATTAGCTGTGAGTCATTGCAGATATAAATTACATTTGGTTTTAGTGTCGGCTCTCTTCTCAACAGTTATATTAAAGTATTAAAAGTTAAAAAAAGATTTAGAAATAGGTTTTGAGAAAAAACGATTTGAGACTAAATATCTGAGACTTATATTCGTGTTGTGATTCGATACGTCTGGAAATAAAGTTACTTAACATATATTGTGTATAATAGTTGCCATTATTTTAATAACTTTTATTTCCATTACTATTATCTTCTAATTGAATAATGATTTCTAAATCGAAAACAAATTTATGCAAACAATTGACTATTTTATTAGAGAAACGATTAAATAAGATATAATGGTTTGAAACTAACTGTAAGTTAATTCAATTTTAAGCCAAACATCGATTAATAGAAAGTATAGTTTTCTAATAATAAGTATTCACTGTATTAATACATCATAAATGGTTTGGCACTAAAACAATAGCTTTTGATTCAATCGGAATATTTTGAAATAATTCTGTATTTTATTCTTCATATAAATCACATAAAAATTAATTATATTTTGTGAACAACGGATTGGATGAATAGGGAAATGGATTTCAATTATAAAGATTATAATTATATTAATGACAGGGAAGTCAATGGATTTTGCAGACAAATTAATTACTATTATTTTGTTTTAGAAGGAAATCCATTCAAAAATCTATATTTACTTCGAAATAAAATTATATATAATTCAAGGAATAGGAATGAAATACAAAAAAAAAAATATTTAAAAAAAATACTAAACAAGAAAACTGTGATTGAAATCAAATAAAAGTTTGAAACGAATCCAATTAGACTTTTATGACATAAAAATAGTTATCGAAACGAATAAATAGCTGTAAAAACATATTTTTGTTTTTTGTTTAGACGAATATCGGGTTCGAAACGCGTCAATAGATTTTAAACTCAACTTTATATCAATACAAAAAAAATCAATACTTTATTGGTCTGTAAATAGAAAATAGAGTTTAAGTTAAAAACTGTTTTGCACTCGAAAATAGACATTAAAACTGAGAAAAGTTTTCTACATTTTTCTTCGTATGAATCGATAAGAATATTTAGAAATAAGACTTGAATTTCATTTCAGCTATCAGTCAAATGACTATAAAATTACTGATAAAATAATGACTGTATAAATAAAAGTCGAATTTAATAAAACAAATATTTGTTTTGAATTATAATAATTAATATAAATATGAATATAATGTCTGTAAGACTGAAGACGAGTAATAATTAGCAAAAAAATATAGAGAAACAGAAAAATATATTTAAAGGCTTTGACATCAACTCAAAAGTCATTTTTCAAGTTTGAATCGAAGAGAAGAAAAATTCAATTTCAATGCAATTCAATAAGACTTTAAAAAACAATTTGTTTTTCAACTCTTCTCCGACTCTTTGAATACAGAGAACAACAAAAAAACATAAACGAAAGCAAAAAAAAATTGCGTAAAACTAAAGCTAAAAAGGTTTTGACATATTCTGACATACGTTTTAAGTGTTCCGGAGGTCATCAACTCAGTTATGAGGACTAAATATTTGCGCTTTTGTGTATTGACTTCCCAATAGTCATAGAAGCGGACGATATTGGAGTGCTGTAAGCCCTTCAACATTTCCACTTCTTCGCGAAAACGCTGTCTTTCATTGCGGTTTAGTCTCTCCTATGGGTGCGAATCAAAAGTTTCAGACCATTAGACACAGACACAAGTGAAAGCAGTGCGAAAGGAACGGAACGGAAATTAAAGTAAATTAAAAACAAATAGAAATTCATATTTAAAAAGTAATTATAAAATATAATCGATTATGTAATTGACAGTAAAGAGAGGGTAGGCTGGGCGAGGGGAAGGGGATCGGTAGGACTGGTAGTGTTAGTTGTGTTCGGTGCAAATCAAACGGTACAAAAGCATAGACAGAATTTAGTGAGCGATTCATTGACTGCTCTGAATATAACATTTTAAAGGATGATATAAACAGAGAAAAAAAGGAAATTATGTTTAGTATAGACTATAGAGAGAGAAAAAAAAGCAGATTTTTGTTGATTTAATCGATGCGAACATTGACTCAAACTTTTTTGAATTTTTAAGAGAAAGAGAGGCATAAAAAGCATTTATAAAGAGATGGAAAAAAAATTAAAACTCGTTTTAAGGCTCATCTAAACTCAAGGACAGTGGCACCCAATTGAAATTAATAACAGGTCAAAGACGACGACACCAAAAGGGAAAAACCTCAAACACACCAATAGATTACATTTTGACCGCTAATCACATCAATATACAACTATTTTAACGATCATTTTAGTCAAAACATTAATAATATATAAGTTATATATATTTCGGGAAAACTTTTTTATAGTTTTGATATTTGATTCAAAACTCAAACTTTTAATTGAACTAAAAAATGGTTTTAATGTCTGAACTGAACTAAACTAAAAAACAAAATATAGAAATGGTTTGAAATAAATGCAAAAATAAAAGATTAAAAACACAATCAATGAATGAATTTATATGTAATTAAATGCAATCAAATATAAATCATATTTTGAATACAAAGGCATTTCTGAATAATTATTATATATTTTAATAAAAGAGAATAAATATAACGAAAATATATTCTATCGATCGATAGGAATGAATGGATAGAGAAATGAGACAAAAGTTATATAACATTCAAAATGAGAGTTAATTAGAGATAAATAGAGTGTAAATGAAATGAAATGAATGAATGAATGACACAATCAATGAGTGAGTGTTGGCCTGAAAGCAAAGCAATGACTACATGACTACCGAGTGGTGACAGACCTGGAGCTCACACCAGGCCACGGCCACGCCGTCCCTGGAGTCCAGACCCTTGTAGACCGTTTTGAAGGACCCGCGACCTATCTCTTCGAACTTCAGGAACCGGCCGTCCGGCGACGAGTCCCGGGCCGTCTCGGCCTCATCGGCCGCCGCCTCACTGGCCGCGTTGGCTGCTTCTGCCGCTTCGACGGCTGCCTGTGCCACAGCCTCCTCAGTCGCCTCGTCCTCCGAGTCCTTATTGGACTCATTGTAATCACAATTATTGAGACAATTATTAAGACTTTCATTGATCTCACTATTGATCTCATTATTCATCTCAGTATTGATCTGATTGTTGGCGACAACCGTTTGAGCACTGATTGTCTGACAAACCGATTCGTCACTACTTTTTCGGATCAATTCCTTTATCACAGACTTATTGTTCTTATGGTCATCACTGTTGGCGATCGCATCGATCAGATTGATGTCAAGCATCGCATCGGAACTGTTGGCGACAATCGACTCACTGTTAGTGTTGTTGTTAGACATCAGCGGAACCATAGCTGAGCCTAAGCTGATAGCGCAGGTATTGGTGTCGGCGCCGATCCTCTGCTGCTTCTGACTATTGCTTGTGGCTGTGCTTATGGTCGGGTGCGGCGGCACTGGATCTGATTGAACACTAGTCTGCGTGTGTGTGCACTCAATCTCTTCGATCACTTCGATGTGTCTATGGTTTGGGTCTAATCGTAGTTCAGAGCCGATGAACACATTTTCCGACATTTGTTGTCTTCGGGTGTCGTACGGCTCCAATGGCTCTGTACTGATCAGTCTGTCATACATAAAGTCTTAGTATGTCTTGTCTTCTGTTGTGCTGTTTGTGCGCACTCTTAGTCTCCACACACTCTCTAGCACTGTATGACTGTCTGACGGTATGACTGACACCACTCTATACACAACTCTATGATTGTATTACTGTTTCAGCACTCACTCCAACACAACTATCAATTCAATACTACAGCCAATACTACACTCTATTGCGGCTCCAATTCTGACGCACAGTATTCTACGATTGTATTACTAATTGAATTTAAGTACAGTATAGCTGCGAAAGCTGTACCAGAAGTACGGGTAAAGCAATAGGCGTCACATCCATTCATGTGCGAGCAGTGCTGACATCTGGATATGACTGTCTCTGAGAACTGTATGCAACTATAAAGTGAAACATTGAGTTAAATATAACTAAATTCTAAATGAAATATCAAACAAATACTGAAATAGGTGCAAGATCATTGCTTTAAATAAGTCTGAATCAAGACTACACAGTAGTATTGCTCTGTTATTGCACACACACTGTACTACTGTATTAGTATCTATCTGACAGTAGGTGCTGAAACTACTTGTAACATGTACTGTCTTGTAACATCTTATCTAGCAACTATTAATTATGACATGGGGGCTAATCGCTAATCGCATTCTTATCAATAGTATTAAAGCCAATCATAAGAGCAAAAGTGGGGACAAAAGGATCTTAATGTGAATTAGTGTTTGATTTGTCTGAACTATTGTACAGCAATTGTACAGCAATTATAATGAGAGTACAGTATCTGATAATTACATTGATTAGAATCACATGCCTTTAGAGTCGCCGCTCAGTCGGAGTCTCAATGATTTCTCAATTGAAAACTCGGTTAAACAGAAATATTTAGGTTTTATTAATAGCTTTGGAGTCAATGCAGAGTATATTTCCTCAATTCATAACTTTCTTCAATACTTCAGAGATTTTTCTCGTCTCTCTGACTCCTTATTCAAATCTTGTCTCTGTTAGTTGTCTGTCACGAGGCAAACCACCTTGAAACTAAGATTGATACCAGTATATTGTACTGTAGTGTTGGTCCTATTGGTCGTGTCTCCTATCAAACGCGTCATAATTATAGTGTTATTGAAAACAATGACTTCTTTAAGTAGTTTCTAATAATTGGGAAACTTTTTTGGAATAAATTATTAGAATTCACATCATTTATAAGAGAAATATAAGACTCTGTTTATATCATACCTATAATTGGATTATAATTATAATATTTTATATGCATTGCAAACAAATATCATTAAAGCATAAAAACTTTTAAAATAATCTTTTAATTGAAATAGTTATCAAGAATTAGACAATTATTCGATAAGACGGCATGTGTTGAGAATTTACTGATTTGTTTGTTCATTCAAAAAGATATAAAGTTTTTCCATCAAATAAAACATTAAAAGTTTTGACAATAAATGGGGAAATTCAGTGATAATGTATGCTCTGATGCAATTGAGAACTTGTCTGCAGAAAAATCAACTCATGTCCTATCAATCACTGTTGAAATTGAAGTCTTATATAAAATCGATATTACATAACCTCTTTCTGCTGATACACTTGTTTGGGGTTCAACCCAAAAATCATTTCAAGCGTACGTTCTTTTCGAAATAACCCCTAAAAAATTCGTACACGAGTTGTGTTTTATAGCGTTAATAATTTATTTATTAATAATAAACATAAAAAACATTTTTGCTATTTATTGCTACTATTGTTAACTATGCGAACGACGACAAAAATAAGAATGAAATGTGAAAGGCCATATCTTCATTGCACGTTTAAAAGGGTTAGCAGAGTCATTTAGCAGAGGATTCATAATTGCATTTGCAATATCACTCTAAACGACGTATAAATATATATGGGGTGACCACAACTAAGGGAAGGGTATTCTCTGGTTTACAAAAGTTTCAAAAATCTCTGAAAACAATATGAAATTTCAATTTCGATCCAAAATCAGAAAATAAATTACCTGTACTCAGTTGAACCTGTTATTTTTGTCGATTTCAACACTCAGAAATTATAGTGCAGCTATATTGTCAATACCCTGGTTATAACAAGGATATAAAGATATTGATTACGCCTTCTTATCATTACATCACATAATTATAAAGGTCTGGAAATCAAGTAATTCTAATACATTATAACAACTGATAATTAGCACTGGAGTCGAATGTGGATTGTGTCGGGTGACCCACGACAAGTCAGACGAGCACACGAATAGCCCAAATGGATATTGTTTCGACATCAATACAGTTAATGACTAGTTTATCTAGCTGATTAATATGCACGTCTGTATCCAGAAGAGTTATTTTGCAGACTATGTTAGAATTCTTGGCAGAGCTATACAGAGCTATAGAGTATAATACTATTAACACAAATACGTGAATGAATGGAATATATAGTCATATTTAATACATTGCTGTAATTATAGCCTAATTTTCTTTTTAATTAATTGAGTGCTTTATTATCTATGATCTGAAAAATCTTGAATCTGTTTTATCTGAGGTTTTAAATAAAAATAATAATAATGTAGATTAAAATTTTATATACTGTTTGGTATATTCATTTGCAAATCAGTTGCAGTTAATTGCGAGGCCAACCAGTATTGGAGCGCCAGTCAGTCGCCACTCAGTCGCCAACTTTTATTGGTTTTTAATATTATTTTTCTTTTATTTTCTTCTGATAAGAATAGTTTAAGAAATAAATATATTCTATGAAAAACAACTAAAGATTTCTATTCCGATTCAAATCAAACATTTTTGCCATTTATTTACCAAATCTAATACAAACGTATAAAACAAATAGAGTGTTAAATATTCTGTTATTAAATAATTCCTGTTCTCTTCGAAATTCCTGTATTTATTGTAACATATAAACCAGGCATGTGCAAGCTCACCCAACTCCCAGTTAAATGATAAGGCTGAGTTGCCAATTCATTAGGAGTAATTGACTTTGAAAGAATCAAAAGGGTTGTAACAATTCCTAACTATACAGGTTTACTTTTTCTAACTTATTCAAGTTAAGCTAATCAAGCTAATTCTGAGTAATTACCTTTGCCTTCGTCAATCTCATAGAGTATTTTCTGGTTAAGATGTTTTAGTTATAGTCTGTACGCATATAATCACTAATTTATAAGTTATATAATATTAATATTAAACACAATTCCTGTATTCAAATGATTTTATATTTTCATTTTACCTCAAACTGTATTAAACTGTATTTAAAAACAAAGGCATTATAACAGGCATTGATATCATAATGTTATGAAATTTATTGTATTTTTGAGTCTAAAGATCAGAAATTAAAGAAATTGGAGATTATATAATGTAAATGTCATTTATATGAATTTTCGTGTTGTGTTCGCTATTTTTGGAATTATTTATTATCTTATCTTATAATTGAAGGCAATTTTTATAAACTCAGTTCTAAATTAATTTTTTATATCCTGTATAATTAAGTGCGTTGAGCTTGTTTGTGTTCAATACTTTATGCAGATTAAAATTGTTAAATAGTTCTGAGAAATTCATATGAATTTCTGGCATTAATATAAAATGTTTCCCTTATATTATCATTTGATCAAAAGTTGATTGGGTACATGAATTGTTTATTAGTAGGGTAAAGTTTATCCTTTGGGTGACAAAGTTAAACAAGCCTTAATATTCTTAACCTTACGCTATATTATTCAGTAATAAATAATAACATGAAAATTGTACGGAATATTTAATTTCAAGAATAGATGCTTTTAAGACACGCTATTATTTTCCAAAACATTTTTAGTCGACTCAGAATACCTAAACATTAGGACATCATTAAAATGAATGATTCATTTGCGTAACCATTGATACCAATTATTACTTCGAATAATTTTTTGTATAATTTTGTCACAAGTTTTGCCAATTGTGTCATAAATTTGGCATTTCTTCCAAAGAGAAAAACATACTTATCGTTAGTTATATAAAGGAAATATGTTATCAATAAATGAGAAATGTGCAAGGGGTTATCTGTGTTGAGTAGATACGTTGAAATACAGCCTTAAAAATAAAGGTAGCTTATTCTAACTCTTAACAAAATATATTCTTCACAAAGAAAATTCTTGTTCTCACTTTATATTGCACGTGACCGTGTAATGATCAAGCACACAATTGATTTTTTAAATAAAATTAGTTATGTTCGATTCTTTTCCTTGATAAATCTAAAATATACAAATTCATCCATATCTATTGATTCAATATTGGTTAAATATTAGTTTAAAGGTTTCTATCAGTTACCAGAGCATTTGTTTAATTAACACAATTTACCAAGGAGTTCGCAAAATATGAACACGTGATTATTTCCGATAAATTATTGACTAAATTATTTATACGTATATATTGCACAACACCTTGCATAATTATGCTCAAAATGCTCAATGTCGACATCAAGCATAATGAGTCATATTTTCACTTATGGATTGATTTAAATATTCTTAAGCCTTAAGTAATGCTAAACTGGAATCTTCTGGAAATCATCAAAATCTGAGTGTCAGTTCATTTGCATCAAACTGTGCAAGGGCATATATTTCATATCTATATACCATTTATTATTATTATTATTATTATTTGATGCATAACTAGTACAGTATTAATATTAAGCAACAGCATTGTATAGCTTGTCCCAGAGCTTGCACGTCCTTTTAAAAAGAAAAAAAATAATTATTGTTCAAAGACAGGAATGAATCGATTGGCTAAATGTTAATAATTTTTTTTGGTTTACAAATAAATATTTGTTTAGCTATAAATTGACAAAAATTATTATTTTTCTAATAATATTTTATTCTATGATTGTTCGGAACAAAGAGTATTAATACATATATTAAAATCGAAAATAGAGTATTATATGGAGTATTAATATATTAATATATATCAGGGAATTATAAATAGCATTCAATTTATAAAATCCTATTTAACTCTGACTTTTAGATTCAAAAGTTTTAGTTATTTTTCAAAACAGATTCTTAAATATAATGCATTCGAGAATAATATATAGAAATAGAGTCAAAAAGACTGCAATCATGAAGTCTGCACTCAATTCCCTTTTCAGCAAATAAACAACTTGTGCTATAATTAGGTGTTTTTTCATTATTTTTAATTTTTAGATTTATTTTTTTTGTAGTAAAAATTGCATTTTATTCATAAAATTCGAAAACAAAAATATTATCGCAAATGGTTTGTTGAGAAAAATGAATGAAATTCTCTGAGCTCTCAGTTATTCCTTAGTTTGTAATTAATAGTTGTTTCAAAACTAATTTATTTAATTTTCATTTTTGTTATTAAACAAACAGTTGTCATGAAATAAATGTGTCAGAAGCTTAAAGGAGTTAGCAGGGGCATAATTGATTGTGTACTGAATAAGAAAGATTCGAATTAGAATTGTTAGTCAGATGTGAATCAATTCTGTTTCCGGAATGCATTCAAAAGTTGCACAAATTCTGAATCATTTCTATATTTTTAATATTCTGTGTCAACTCATTGAATGACACAGTATTGTCAAGAATTTATAAACAGAATATTGTTCCCAGAATTTCAAATATTCTATCAAGTATTTCATTATCAATCGACACAGTTCCAGATGAATTTTTCTTATCTAGGTAATATGAACTTTCAAAAGATCATTAAATATTGAAATTCGAGTCAAAAATTGTTCTGAATATTAATGTCTGTCATTCTATTCAGTGTTTTATTCTATAAGTTTTGCACAATTTGTTTAAAAAATTATTAAGAAGTTGAGTCAATGAATTAGGAATTTTTTAATCCATATACTATTTATACTATTTGCTCACAATAGACACTGACACTGACCCGTCTCTATCATATAAGAAGCCACTCAATGACTGGCATAGAAAGGTCTGACACAAGTGAGGATATAATCTATTGATTAGACACTAAAATGTACTGTGAGTTACACTATTGAGTTATAATTGAGAATACAGTAGAAGGTTATCACTTGTAGGCTTAAATTGAAAAGTCAGAAAAGAGACAGATCGAAAGTCAAAGTTGAGGCAAGGTCTAAACTACAAGTTTGGAACTTAATATACATGTAGTTGGCTTAAAGTTGGTCAGTGTTTGTTCTGTGTCTGTCATAAATACATTCAATTAGTTTGAATGCACTGAAGATCTCCACTATTTTATTGAATTCGTAAGTTTTACTGTCAATTCAATTCAAATAATACTAATTATAAGTATAATCGCAATTATAAAGCTCTACTGTATGTTAAAAGTGTAGTCAAACTACAGCCAAACAGCAGAGATGCTATTGAATGGTATATTATTTTTTGTGAGTCTTTTCTCAATTAATTATTTGATTTTCTGATTAATTGAATTATATATTAATTAAATCTATTTATACAACAGATTAAATATTTAATTACGAATCAATTTATTCCAACTGAACAACACTTAAACACTTTGAAGCATAGAGTCATTGATGAAGTACTCGCGCGGAAACAGCTATTATTGGCGCTCAACTCAATCAGACGGAACGTTAACTTCAAACTAGAAATTCCTAACATTTGTCGGATTTGTCGGAAACTGAAAAAATTGAAATTGAATTCGAATTTTGAGCTCTTGTTTCGATTGCTTCGGAAACAAATTGCATCCAAACTGGACTTATTGCCCGCCAAAGAACTGCTGGTTCTCAACGGCTCTCTGCCGGTGGTGATTGTGGACACTATTCTGGCCAAGAAGATGGAGTCAACTGTTCTGAACCGATTGCAGATGGGATTGAATGGAAAGCAATCTCTATCTGAACTTCTAATCAGTATTTATCAAAAGCAAAGACAGTCTTCAGATGTCTATGAAATGAAAGTACATTTGAGACAAAAAATCTATTCGTTGTTATCGAAGGCTCTGAAGGAAAAAATCGATTTATACCTAATCGGCTCTTCACTGACTGGTCTCGGATCCAATACAAGTGACACTGATTTCTGTCTGATTATATACGACACCGACGACCAGATCGACAAGAAATATGAGGACAAGACTAATGTGATTACAAAACTGAAAGAATTGAGCGAAATATTTGAGACGAACGGCCTGTCTGTCAATCCTCAGGTGATTCCGGCTCTGGTGCCGATCCTCAAGTTCATAGAGACGGGCAGTGGAACTGAAGTTAACATAAATCTGAACAGAATAGTGACGATAAGAAACACTCATTTATTGCACATATACTCGCAAATGGATGGCAGAGTCGCACCGCTTATCGTCACAATCAAACTGTGGGCCCGAAAGAACGGAATCAATTCTGCGTTCAATAAAAGCCTAACCAGTTATAGCATAGCACTGATGGCCATCTACTTCCTTCAGAGCGTCTGTCAGCCCCCTGTCATTCCTTGTCTGCACAGGGATTATTCCGAATTATTTGTTGAAGACGTGACAGCTCTTAGGCTCACAGACCACATGAAAGTTAAGTTCAAAACAAAGAATATCCAAGAATTGGGTCAACTGTTCACACAATTCCTCGAATACTTCAGTCTTTACTTCCCATTCGACAAAGTTATTAGCGTTCGCACCGGCACTCTGATCGACAGAAGCCTATTGGTGGCCAAGAATGAGAGCATAAGCGGCAAACTGTGGCAATGGAAGTGTCATATTTGCATTGAAGAGCCCTTCGATCGGACCAACACTTCGCATGCCGTCCACGAGTGCCGAATGTTCCGACACATTCTGTACTCATTGATGCAAACCTATCAGAGGATTAAGAGCGACGAACTCAATGCTAAACACTTTTTATAAGATAATTGAGATTTAGTTTTAAATATGTTTTAATTACTCGAATGTATTTCAGTTTATATTATTATAATTGAGTTTTGAAAATAAATAATTTAAAAAGTATTGAAATATATATTTATTAAAAGAAAATAAAACTATATTTTAGTATTCAAACAGAATTCCGTCTTTATATCTCTTATAGTATTTGCGGCCAATCCTACAGAAAGCTGTTCTGAACTGTTTGTTTGCCAATCCATACAACAGTGGATTCAGTCCCGCAGATAGTGATGACAGTGTGTGCGCACAGTATTGCCATTGATATAGTTCTGTATAATTAACTGAATTAAACATTTTTTCCACACAAACTAACAGCGGATACGGCAAACAAATGATGGTAAAGGAGGCGATTACGAACAAAGACCGTTTGGCCGTTTCCGCCTCTACTCTACGTCTGCCGAGCGAACGGTTCTTCGGGTCCATAACACAGATATCACCGAATATTGAGGGCATGTCGGATGTGGGCGTCTGACCCGATATTGTCGACGGCTCAGTGATGTTACTGGCGATGGGAACGCATCTGAATGTTGTGTTTGTTGTTTTGCAGTGCTTTCTAACTAACCATACGATTCGCGAATAGAAGAATCCGATCAATAAGAAGCATATGAGACCATACGGTGCGATGATGTACGACATGGCCAGATGTCGGGTGTATTGAGTGGACAGCATACAAAATTCGTATGTTATTGTATCCGGAACTTAACCAATATTTAAAGTATGATATTTTTCAAGTCAAACATATAGTAAATTATGTTATACTGAATGACAATATTATATAATTTATACCTAAAAATAGTTCTATGAATGCAATGAAAATAGAGGTAATCCAAGAAAATCCAATACAAAGATGTGTTATATAACGTGTCTTTTCTTTGTCGAAAGGATTTGCTATCGTGTGATATCTTTCATAACCTGGTTATTTGCGGAAAAATCAATTATTTCGATTACTTCTTTTCCGACCATCTCTGCAGTGGACAAGGTGCCAAGGTCAGACTAAAATTTTCGTTTTTTTTGTAGGAAACCTCAGGTTTAAAACATTTGTCAAAGTTTGTCAAAATCGATGTTATGATTAGGAAATACTGATTAGATTTTATGATAAACGGGTTAACATTTCTTATCATAACTCATAGGGGATTAGCAACCTTGACAACTTTGACATCTTCTAGCATTTATTGATTGATAGAGTACTTGAGATTAATTTTTAAAATACTCAATACATTACCGACGGATACGAAAGCGAACGCCTGTCCGGAACTGGTGATGGCGTGGAAGAAGATCTGACATTCGCACAGCCATTGTATAGTTTGAGTCCGATTGTGATTGAATTCCAATATAGTCCACATCAATGGTATGTCAATCCACGTTCCGATTAAGTCTATTACACATAAGTTGACAATCAATAGATTGACTGCCTTTGAACGCAAAAGTGGTGTTTTGAGGACAACCAGAATGACCAGGATATTGCCCGGAATGGCCAACAGAGTGGCAAAGCTGAGCACAACTGTGGTAACCAAATAAGTGATGTGAGAAATGTAAAACAATTCTAACCGGTGTTCCTCTGACTCTATATTATTATTGGATACAATCGTTGAGAACATTATTGAGACTGAAATTAAGTATAGAGTAATATATCTGTAGTTCTGTTGACTCCAATGACTTTCTGAAGTACAGTAGAGAAACCAAATCGAGTTTATGGTCTGCCTAATGGCAACTGATCTGGATGTGAGACACTGGTAAAGACCAACACCTGTCAGCTCAGAAACTCTACCAATTCTGACAACTCTAACAGTTCTGTCGGTTGTTTAGTTTTAGTTCATTTTTGTTTAACTTATATTAATATAACAAAAGTTTATTAGTTATGTAGTTGTGTATGAGTGCCATATATGCCATAAATAATACCTTTAAATATTTGATGTTTACTGTTATTACTGAATCTATCAGTATATGTAATGAAACGGCTTAACAAATTCGAGTGCTTTTTCATCGATTATATTCAACTATTATAGTATACTATACTGTATTAGAGACTATTACTACAGAACAGCACAGTATACCTGTTATATGAAAAATAAACTATTATGTCATTAAATGCTATAACGTTTATAACGATATCATATCATCAAAATATTTTCAATAAAGTAATGACTTTTTTAGTTTGAAGTCAATATAATTCCTAAAAAGAGAATCGTTTATTAAATTAACTTATATTTCACAATAATTGCTGTCATTTTATATGAATTATATTTTTCATTGCCTTTGTTATCGATACAGAGTCTAGTCATTTCTGAAGCACTCCCTGTGCAGAGCACAGCAGTTGTATTCGCTTTTCGATATCGAAAATTATTTTTCATTTACTCTTTCGAAATATATTAAGATTTTACCCAAATATTATACACAAGTATTCGGTTTTATTAACAATTCATAATCATTTTGATATAATAACCAAATGGCCTGGAAGATTAATTATTCCGACAACAATTGTTCTACTACAATTTAAAGTTTAAAATTGAAATTCTCTCTCTCATTGTTTTTTGCTGTACAATACTGTGCTTATGAATTCTCTCCTCTCGACTACATTTGAATTGAGCTATAGTTTCTAGTTTTCGGTCAGACATTGATTATTAAAGTAAACTGGTTCGTCTGAGTGTCGCCAAACTTCAGTATATCTGATACAAGATTTATTGTCTAACACTATGTTAAGCAAACATTTATATTCTGATTCCAACCGCTATAACAATAAATAATATGATTCTGAAGTGATTTCGGTTTACAGTTTACGAAGTCGTGAGCATTCAATAGTATATTCAATTATTTAATGATAATTGTATTCAGTTTTTATATTCTCCTTATGAGAATGTGTGCTGGGTAATGATTGACACTATGTGTTGGGTCACTTTACGACAACACTTATGAATATTTCATTGAAAGTCAAATTGATTTCATACATAGTTTCGTTTCGATAATTAGTTTGAGTCAACTGTAATAATGATTCGGATGTAATATAAGAGCATTTTTGAAGTCTTTCCAATCGAATCGATTTATTTTGAGTGAAATCCTAATCGAAAAGCAATCAAATGAAATGATATTTGTTTAATAACAAGATCTCAATCAGAGATAGGCAATGGGTCCGACGACAGGGGGGTCAGCCAGAATTTTGGCCAAAAGGGGTGCAATGAATCAATTTTTTTCGCCCAAAAGTGCGCCCATTTTCGCATTTTTCCGCAAAATCTTCCAAAATCAGAGGGGGGTTAGCCTCAGCCAAAATCCTAGGGGGGTTAACCCCCCTCTACCCCCTATTGCCTATCTCTGATCTCAATGATTGTTGAGAACTCTGTTTATATCAAGTGTTGAGAACAGAGAAGACGAAAAGTGGGCACAATTGTCAAAATATGGGAATTGTGCACAGAGTCATAGTAGGAACCAGAGCACAATTTCGGCTCTCGCACAAACTTAAATGAATTTATCTAAACATTCGTTTATTTTTCAATTTTATATCATTTAAGTAATTTTCGACCCTGGTATTCATTGAGGCCAGCCTTCGACCAGTTTATTTGTTTGCCAAGTTTGCTCTAGAACTTTCTAAAGCACCCTGGTCATTTGTCAATTATGTCGAGTATACTGGCTATTCCGGTCCCCTTTCGACGTCTCTATAAAGAACACTCTCTCTGGTTGTGGATCAATAATGAGCTCATTTTATTTCCAGACACAACACAGGGATCTAATTGTGTTTTGTTAATAATTGTTTGATTTGCAGATAAACGTTGACTAATAGAAATGAAGAATGTAAGTTTGTTCAACTGAACAAGATCTTTGTTCAATGTCATTTTTAATATGCATTACTGAATCTTATTTCACATTAGATGAAACTCAAAACCATTGAGTCTAAATTGTACCCTGAGTCAAATTATTGAGTAAAATATTGAATATATGATTAATTAGAAGAGTAAGGAATAAATGAATAATTTGTTTAATTTTGTTTTAATCAACTCAATAGAGAACAGAAGATAATTACAGAAATAATGATGTTTTCAAACATAAACATAATATTAATAAAAATGATTAGAATTGCAAATAAATTACTATCAAAGTAGACAAAAGAGCATTCCTTTACAAAAAGAAGAATATTATTTAATTATTTGTTTTTTTATTATTTCATTATATTTATGTCGAGAGTGTGAGTGAAGAATGTTTTAAATCAGAATGTTTTCAAGGAATGTACTGTACATTTAGAGCGCAAATTTGGTTTGGCTCAGATTTTCAAATTATTTAATAATATACTTGTATATTCTTGTATATATTCTTGTATAATATATATATACATATATATTAATATATATACTGTATATATAATATTTATATATATATAACTAAACTTTTGTTTGTATTAATCCAAATAAACTCTAGATTTACAAAACGATAGAGAGTTAGTGATAGAGATAGAGATAAAGACTGGAAGACAGGATTACATCAGTTTTTGTTTGCATTTTAGTTTCAAATGAATTTTTTTCCTTTGTTTTACTGATATCTTAATTGTATTTGTAATTGAATTGAAGTGAAGTGAAGCACAAATTGAATGATTAAATGTTTGTAAATGATTAACAATTAGGCATTAGAAGCATATATTATCTTATGATATGATATAATCACAATTTGGTTGTTCTTAAATGTCTGTATGTTTTTCGGGAAATTAAACAGTAATCATAAGTAAAGCTTAAGAAAAACAGTTAATGAGCATTAGATTTAATAAATGAACTTGTTCTTTTCTTATAATAATTCTTATATAATATATGAAACTTAAAAATTCTAATGAAAATTGTTTTTTCTTATTAAACGTTTTTCAATGGATATGCTTTAAAATTGAGAATGAATTTTCAAATACGTGTGAATCGATTTGTTTGGAAGCCCTATTCAATCAACAACTTTAACACTTTGTTTTGTCTCATAATATGATTAACTAAATATCGTTTTATAGCTATAAGTTAGTAATGATAACCATATTTTGTTTTGTAATAATAACAATTAGTATTAATTATTATTATTATTATTTATTTAGTTTTATATAATCTCTTAATCTATGTTCAAATATAAGACTCAACCAGAAAAGGCAATCAATATGTTATATATACTGTAAGTGACAATCGAAAACTCAATCAAAAGACATAGTATTTATAATTTATATTCAATATAATAGTTATATAACAAGAGAATTAAGAGTACAAATAAGTTTTGTTTTGGAAGACTTAAGGACTTAAACATTTGCATTAACAATATGTTTCAGTTCGGCTCAGATGCTAATGCGTCTAAACATTACATTTTTTTGTTTTAAATTTAATTTTTTCCTTAACATTAATATATCATTTTTTGTGTGCAAATTGTCTCACACACCAAATGGAAGCCAAATATGAGCTCTAAGTTTCGATTAGATATTTTTTGTCGTATACTTAAGACTCTGTGTTATAGAGTCTCTATAATAACGGTCTTATGTTATGTTGTGCTGCAGTCGAATAGTTTCACGCCTTATGAAAGGACTCAGAGTTAATGTATTTAACATAATATACCAAAAATTATATGTTAGCCATCGTTAGACTGGAGTTACTGTTGTCAATCCGGCCTCCTTGAGCGCTCTTTGCCTCACCTCCTCTTCTATATGAGTTATATCTGGTCTAAAAAGTGCTTTCATTTTCTGTTTATTGCGAACAAAACAATAATCAGTAAAATTGATTCAATTAATCGATTATTTGAATATGAATTCAATACTTCTTCAAAAGTGCCGCTCGTCTTAAGGTATATATAAATAGCATAACCAGGAATACAGAGCATTGAGGACAGAGCTAGTGACCAGCCGATTACTTCACCCCACCAGGGGTACACGTAGTCCACATATGTGAGGTGTTGGTACTGAACCAGACTGAATATGAATACACCCTTGGATTGTGTAAATATTAATCGTTAATAATATATCGAATAAACGGTTAAATTCTAGCGATTAATAGATCCGAGAAATACTCACGAAGCAGATGGTGGGGGTCAGAACGACCCAGCATAACTTCCACCAACCGCAGACTTCGTATCCCAACATTTCGTTCAGATTAGCATAATATCGATTGACTCCTATTTTTTCATTCATTCAGATATTTTGGTTATTCAGTAAATATTTAATCAATAGTTCCAATGGAAAAATGGTCCGAATAAGTGATAAACACAACTATTATGTTATATACCAGGGGTTGGCAAAGATGTTATATCAACGGGGATCAAATTAGGAAGATTAAAAAACTCAAAAACCTAGATTCTGTCAATATCAAAATTGACAAGGTCATACAGAATCGGAAAATTTTATAATTAGAAAGATTGTAAAATAGGTTTTTGGGCTGAATTTGAAACCCTGGTCACACCGTTGCCGACCTTTGCTGATATACTCTTATAGTTGGACTTACCATAAGACCAGGAAATGGCTATGACTTCGAAGAAGACGAGATACAGGAGTGCGAAACCAGAGGCTGCATAGAAATTGAATAACTCGAACCAATATATGCCTCCCTTTTGTTCGGATCCAATATGTGTTAGGATTAGATACGATATCGTAAACACAGAATATATGAATATATTTATGCTATGAATACTGACTTCGACGACGAAAATGAGTCCAATTAAATAGGAAACGACACAAATGAATAAAATGAATAATTCTTTGTGCGGTCGAAGAAGACGCGGCCACTCGTCGATCACTGCAGTGAAGAAGCCCTCCATTGTGCAGAACTAGTGCGGGTGAGTTCAGAAATTGGTTATTTGAATATTGATAGCAAAGCCAATCATTGAGTGTTGCCGTCGAGAGTCAGCTCCAGTCAAATGCTTTCTCTTTCTACAGATAATTACAATTATTATGATAACGACTCACTTGACTGTCCAGCCCCAACATAATGATCATAGAGAAGAACAGAATGGCCCACAACGGAGAAATTGGTAGTTGTAGTGTTGCTGATGGATAGGCCAAAAATGCCAGACCAGAACCTGACCAACAAAATAATAATCAGAGTAAGTGATCCAATCTATCACATAAAGTAAGCCCACATACAGTACAGTAGATCACATGTGTTGGCAATATTTATATTATATTTATTGTCAACTATTCCTAACTCACCAATCATTCCGCAGAGGACTTAATTTTTTCAAAAATATGTGAAAATAATTTAAAATCAATTCCTAAGTGACTGAGGAATACTAACTAAAGAATATATAATACTAACAGAGCCAAAAGAACTGGTTTCAATTGGTTCACTGTACTGGTTAAATATTCTGGAAAACTATGTGCAATAAAACATTAACTAAATGTAAATGTAAAACACTGGAAAAGTAACTTGGTTGTTTTTAAAAAATAATTCAACCCATATATTAATAAATTCTATATACCTTTCCATTCAAATAGGATTCCGACCATAAATACGAGACATTTATTATTCTTAGGCTTAATATGAATTGAATGCTGAAAACTGACTGATAATAGAACTATTTTATATTTGTATTTAAACTATTTTGAAAAAAAGTAAGAATAAAAGTCTTAGAGTTTCATTAAAATAGACCCTCACATCAAAACTCTAAATAATTGAAAAATATAAACATTTTTTGTGTTGAAAAGTGAATACTTTTGGAAAACGGATTCGAATGAAGAAATAATGTCTCAGTTTTCTGAACACTGATGACTACGGATCGCAAATATTTTTTGTACGAATAGAAGAATTCATGCAATTAACATAGTTGAGTTGATAGCATACCTGAGACAGCCACCTGTTCCACTGGCTTATTCTGCTCTCTGGCCATGAATCCAATTATACTGAAGACAACAAATCCGGCAAATATTGAAGTTCCGCTGTTTATGCACGATATGATCAGAGAATCCCTGCAACAATACAGGTCTTGATTAGAATAAACCGGAACATTTACTGTGATATCGATTACAATCCCTCTCCTTTATCTAATATACAGTATATGTACTGTATTATCAGTATTCTATTTTTATCAAAACCCACTTAACCAGGTCCTTATTTGTTGATATTAATTAAATGCATTAACAACTCCTACAGTTGTATGAATACATGTATACGAATGCCATACCTGTGAACGTTGTTATTATATTTATTATAACTTCCTAAAGCAATCCAAGCGCCTAAACCCAGACCATATGAAAAGAATATCTGTGTGGCCGCATCGCTCCAGACCTGAGTGCGAGTGAGCGAACAGTTTAGTAATTATTAATATAATTTCTTTTTATAATAAAATAAGTAGAATATAATCAAGGTACTCCACTGAAAGAGTTGTTACGGTGAGATTCAAAACAAAAAATCAATTGTAATTTTTGTAATAGTGCCTGTATCACTTTAAAATTCGTTCATTAAAAATATTGAACTATTGAAAAATTCTATTATCTAGGTGCTATCGTCTGTTAGATAATCGAGTTTTTGTTATCATTTTGACTTTGCTCTTCCCTTTCTCAGTTTGATATTTCAATTAACTTGGTTATATTAAAATTGGAAAAAAATTACTTATTTATAAATAATTATAAATTTAGAATTAATTTCGAGGAAAAGAGGAAAGTGTCAGGGCAGATTAAGCTGATTATAGAACGAGGCATAACTTTATAGCCCTTTACGCATATTCCTCATCTCTGGTGTTAATAATAAAAGATTTTGTGAACAGAGTATTATTGTGAACATTACTTGAGAGTCATTCAATCGATCCAGTTTGGGAGTCAAGTAATACATAATGCCATCCCAAGCACCCGGCAGTGTTATACCGCGGAACAGCAGAATAATTAGACATACGTATGGAAAGACAGCCGTAAAATAGACGACCTGTACAACATTGGAAGTTTTCATTAGTCTCAGTGAATGCTATCTGTATTTGTATTTAAACTACTTTAAGCTTATTTTAATTGAAATTATTTATAATTCAATCAAAAATTGAATTATTTTATAATTATTTATTCAGCTCTTAAGTAATTAATGAAGTAATGGTCCATTTGTTTTCAAAAGTTCACTATTTTATTGAAGAATTTAACGAATTCGCACATTCTTTGACACTTTGCTCACAATTTTACTGACGAATTGTTTTGAAATATTTAATTGAATTTATTTGATTCGTAACATCAAATGCAGTGCAGGTGCTCTACCTAGCTAAAACAGTCCTGGATCTCTAATTATCCATGATCCTGGACCTAAAAATAGACTTTCGGATGAGTAGAGATAATCTGAGTAATTCAACTTAACCTGTTTGTATTTGACCTACTCTAAATTGTAATCCACCCTGGCTCGTTTTATACCAAAACGATGGAATTGTTTGTATAAAATTTTGACAGCTCTATGAATATTATTGAAAGCACCATGCGCCATTTTGAAATGATTGTGTCTGCGAATAATACGATTAGAATGTTTCAAATTTGTCCGGGCCACTTTGAAATGAAGGACAAATAATGAAGAATCAATTAAATTCTTGTCAGATTAGTTGGACCTAATCTACAGTATATACAGTTTATTCTGAAATGTCCCGCATTATATCAAATGTTCATTTATGAGAATAATTTTAATTTTTATCAAACATTTCAAATAATTTCATTCATTTGTAAGACTCGAGTCTTAATTAAGAACTCGAGTCGAGACAGACCTCTAATCTTAATGAAAACATTAACGAAGTTAAACCAAAATTGCAATTATTTCTAAACTCAGTTATTCTGAGAACAGTGATAGGCAATGGGGGGTACGGGGATAACCCCCCTGAGAATTTGGCCGAGGCGGACCCCCTCTGTTTTTTCGATGATTTGGAGGGAAAAACTCGAAAATGGGGGCACTTTTGGGCGAAAAAAGTGATTCATTGTACCCATTTTTCGAGCCCCATTGCCCTGTCGTCAGACCCATTGCCTATCTCTGTTCTGAGAATATCTGTTAATATTTTAAAAATGCTTAGAATTCCATATAAGCCACGAAATACTCTACCAATTCATGAATAAAACTAATTAATATTCTTTTTAAAATTGTTTTGTTATTTAATCACAAATTTTTCGCATCAAAAGTGTTTAAAATTGTTATTTATATGTTTGCTATTGTTGTCAAAGAAAATGGCTGTAAAACGAGTAAAATATTGAACAATAAAATGATATTCACTCACAGAATATATCACGAAATATATCGTTGATTATTAAAATCATTTTTACTCATTATATGTTTACATTAGAATAGGAATAGCTATTAGAGTCTGTAAGACATTACAGACTATAGTTTCAAATCTCAACCTTTAGATCAAATTGTTTAGCCATTCAAGAAAAACAATTGACCCGCGCTCATACTCATTAACACAGAACCCAGTATATTTAGTTCTTCGAGAAATGCATTCTGCTTTTAGAGCAGAAAAGGTTGAGTTCTTTAGTCATTATTTATTCAATACAGACAACACTGTATATCAGCTTTTGCTCAACTGTGGTTAACTCTTTAGTTTATAAAACTGACCTGTCACAGTTTCTGTGTTATTCAAGTGTTCTATGTATTAATATATAATTGGTATTAAAGAATAATTGCAATCAATATTGGATTTAGTCTTACGCAGTGTTCTCGATATGTATTACTAATGGTATTAATTTAGTAATAAAATAATAATATAATCAAATTGTTTCATACTTTTCCAGTCCATTTGACCCCTTTCCAAATGGCGAAATAACAGATGACCCAAGCAATTAATAATGTAAAGGCCAGTGGCCAACGTAATCCACCAAACTCTCCCATTCCTGGGGTCACTTGTAAGACATTCTTTCTGAAAGCAATCGGTTTAATGATAAGAAACGAACCGATTATTAAATTGAAACAAATGTAATGGCTTTACAAAGTCTTGTTGTGCCGGCTCTTACTCTTCATTACAGCAACTAATGCTGTAGAGAGAACTGGAGTCTCTAAAAAAGCTACTCAAGAATAATGCATTCCGGGTATACTTATTCTACAGGGTGTATGATAAATTAGAATAAGTTCAACTCAATGTAGTAAGGGTCGGATCCGAGACAGGACAGAGATGAGTTCATTT
>JAQIWA010000455.1:0-31771 GCA_034693305.1 Eueremaeus valkanovi
TTTGGCCTAAGATCACAGTGCTAAGCTGGGGTCAAACCCTGCTCAAAACCGGTTTAAAAGTTCATAAGTTATAAAATATGAGACAGTACATATTTTCTTTTGTTTTACATTTGTTATTATTTAAGAAATATTTTTAATTCATATAATAATTATTAATTGAATAGTAATATTCATTCAAAAGTGGGTAACAATTAAATACAATTCAGAAAAATATGAACTCAAATAAAGTCATTTAAATTCTGCGCTTAATCTCAATATTTTCCAAACGAACCGCTCTTTTCATATATTTGACTCAATATTGCGCTCAAACAGAATGCGTTGAATAAACCTATTATTTGTATTCAATTATAGCCAACACTTAACTGATTATTCAAACACCGGTTGAGTCAATCAATTCATTTGTTTTTCTCTTTTATTCAAAAATCAATTTTAATTCAATAATAATATTAATAATAATTATAATAATAATAATAATAATAATCTTTATTAGTATTCAATTGAATTAATTGATTGTCTTTTGAATACAGTTTGCGAGTGAAGTGCAATCAATGGCTAAGAAGAGATCCAAATCTGTGGCGAAGGGAAAGTCACCGAAGAAGTCAAAGATCACATCCGAAGACGAAGAGGTGGACAGACCTGACGACCAGAACGAGGAGGTCGACGATGAGGGCGATGACGGCCAGTATGTCGTCGAGAGTGTGGCCGATAAGAGACGACGCAATGGTCGGGTCGAGTATCTGATCAAATGGAAGGGCTATGTGAGCGACGACAACACGTGGGAACGTATGTACACTTTGACACCATTGACACCAGTATTCACATTCAGACCAGTCGTACCAGTCATTAGACAATCAATCCATTCATTCATTTATTTGTTTTCATTATTGTGTGACTGATTGGCCGGACAGCCGAAGACAACCTGGACTGTCAGGTCAGCACTTGTTTCAACCCATGGCTTATCTGTTTATTGCCGACAATTTCATTGTCATTATCTTTGCATTCATTTCATTCATATATTTAGGAACTGATCGACGAATACGAACAGAAAGCGAAGACATCGACTCAGAAGTCATCCAAATCCTCGTCCAAGTCCTCATCGCCGGCCAAGAAGTCAACGCCTTCTACGTCCAAGTCTCGCAGCAGTTCCAGTCGAGAGGCCATAGGGTTCGCCCGGGGCTATGAGGCCGAGAAGATTATTGGTGTCACCGAACACAGTATGCAATCGTTTTATTCCTGTACTCAAAGTCCAAATCCATTAATAAGAGTTTAGGTCAGACCAGGGAAGGTATGGAAAGGTATATTTGGGACAGAATTTATGAAATATGGTTCAGAACTAATTCAAGTTTTCTGCTAACGATAAGCATAGCTCCGGTGCTCTTCTGAAAAGATGCCCTGTACTCTTTAAGGGTACGGGTGTAAGCGCTTATACAGTAGACATAATCTATGGACAGTTAGTTACAACTTGTAATTGTCTGTCAGTCTGACTGTCTGTCAACCAAAGGCTATGTATTTACAAATGAATCGCTTGAATGACTGCATCGACTCTTAAGCCATAAACCCGTTGACACAAATCTAAATGATGTTTGAATTGTCGCTAATTTCTAATTGTTGTCACTTCTGCTCAAATTCATTGTCCCATTGAATATGAGTCAAAGTATTATTTAACTTGGAGTCCATTTCGATGTAACGACCCCTCCCTTACCCTTCAATTTTCTGCCTTTTATTCAGATTTGAAACAGAAATTCAATTTGTGTCACAAAACGGTTGTCTATATTCACCCCTTTGGTCATCCCTGGTATTTATGATCAATAGTGAGGAAACAGACTTTCAATGTTCGCTAATATTACCTGAAATTCTATTTCTGTTTAAACAAATATTTATTGTTTAAAAATGTGCTAAAACTTAATTAAATGCATAGACTATGAGAACAGTTAGTGCGGATCACTATTTCCGCCCACTCTTTGCAACGACTTTCAAAACCACTTTTTGCTTATTTTTATTTAAATTTTTTTTCACATCAGTTCGAACACTATTTTTACTTTTTATCCTTATTTAACATTTCTATAATGTTTTCATTGTTAGTCTCAATGAATATAATATACAGTACTTTACGATTAATTATTAACATACGAACGAACGGTGCGATTATCAGAGTTTAATACAAGTGTTTAGTCATTCCATTCATTCTCACATATCTTATGCATTAAGTCGTGACTAAACTATTATACGGTTTAAGTACTGGTATTAGTGACCAATTTTTAAAGGTCTCAACATTAAAGATAATTTGACTCCAATTCCAATATTAGTTATTTTTATTTAAATAACATGACTTCCAATCTATCCGTAAGTACACAAACAATATTTGTTCCAAACGCTTAAATCCGTCTCAAAATTATTGGCAAAATATATCTTATTTTTTTTTAGAAAATACTATTTTTATTCCGAATAAATGTCTTCAGAAAATAATCCGATTATATTGTATTGGGTTTCAAGAAATTTAGATTTTTATTGACTTTATTTCTATTTCTTCTAATTTAATGTTTTTTTTGAATATATTTTTGATTTTGGACTTTGAATATGAATTCAATCGCTTTATTAAACTAAATGTTAAACCATTTGTGTTATGTCTAATCCCATACCAGACGGCGAACTCCTATATCTGATCCAATGGCAGGGAGGCGTTGACGCGGACTTAGTGCCCGCCAACATTGCTAACCACAAGTGTCCCCAAATCGTAATCCAGTTCTTTCAGGAAAAGATTCGATTCAATAAACGAAAATAATTTCATAAAATTCCGTTCATTTTCATTAAAAATTACTTTTTTCTGATCTTTTGATTATTAAAATTCAATAATATCTTATCATTGATTCGTTTGTTTGAATTCTTATTTTTTACTCAAATATTATGTTATTTTCTGAAAAAGTTTTGTACTTTTCTTCTAATTCTATAAATATATTAATATTTACTAAAAATTAATATTTAATTGCATTTTCGGATCAAAAGGTTATTCTTGACTGTCATTTGTCGTCATTAATAGAGTTCTCAAAATAAATATTCGTTTGTTTTCTATCATTTATAATAGATTTGCGAAAAAGATATTAATAAAAAAAATTCATTAAAAATATATTTTTATAACTTTTACTCTTATTTTTCAATTAAGATATGAAGATATTTATCAGAAATTATTAGAAAAGTATTGATAAAAGTTTAAAGACTTGTTTCACAACACAAATGAGTTCATTGCTCTCAATATTTATAAATAATATTTAAACATATTTTCATATATTTTTGAAAAATATAAACAAATATTTGATATTATATTTCATTTCGTTGAATGTGTGAAAAGATTGAGTTCATTCTCAATGTCTGTTCTTTATATTGATTTTGTTTTTCATCAAATGTCAGTCCGTTTTGTCCCGAAGTCGAGATACGACTCAACAAATTCTTGTCTGATTTCTTATGAAACTTATTCGGAACAGATTTCCCTATAAATACCTATACAGTAATGAACAGTAATATTAATATAATATCCTATTATTTAATGACATTTCTCTGTTATATAAGGATTGCGTATATATTTTGAGGCGTTTTAAGTTTCAATCATTTATATTAATTAATCTAATCTTTGGTTTATTTTTTGGTTTTGGTTTCTCTCCACAAAATCATTCACTCGTTTGTCATAATCGCATAAATCTGTATAAAAAGAGCAAATTTTTGTCATTCAAATGGTTGTGTTGTTAATGAAATCGATTAAAAGATTTCATTTATCTCTCATTTGATTATAAATTTTTATGTATTCGCGGATTATGTTTTAGACACAAGTTTTAAGCTATTATTTAAATGTTGTCTCAAATTAATCTGTCGTTAGTTTGTCTGTAATAAGTGTTTACTTTTTATTTTGTGAATTTGTGCTCCAATTCTATGTCTATTGACTACTAATGAGTTTAACGTCGGACCGATTGTTGGCTTCCAGTGTTTTATTTGTGTTAACATTATTTGTCGGAACAGTTCCCTTATATCTGTTCCAGTTATGGACCAGAAGAAGATCTTTGCGCAGAGTTGTGATAACAACGAGCGGCCAAAACAAGTCAATACTTTCGGCAAACTTTTACGTACAGATAGTGACCCAAATCGGTGGCGGAATTCTATTCTTCACTGTTTTCGTTCATATGATACCTGAAATTCGAGCCAATTTTGATACATATCTCAAGTCTAATGAATCGATATTTTTTGACGACAACAATAATGCGAACAAAAGCATAGAAGACCTGAGCCTTCCATACCTGGAGTTAGCCATTTGTTGCGGCCTTTTCGGCGTCTATTTGGCAGAAGTGCTGATGCATTCACTGCTCGATAGCCACGACTCCAATGAAACCATTAAAGAAGAAGTCTATGATTTTGATAAGAAATCTGACATCAGTACTGTTGAGTCCGAATCCAGTGTCGGACAGACCGCTAAGGAGGACGAGCCGGTGCTCATTGCTATTAGATGTCATAAAAGTAAGAAATATTTAAATGCTTTTCAAATATATTATAATTGAATTGTTTGCAAACCTTTCAGCCAAATGTGATTTGTCTTCACACCCACACAGTTATGTCAGACAAGAGCCCCTTTACGTCCGGCTCATTCACGGACTCGTAATAATATCCGCATTTTCTATTCACTCACTATTCGACGGCATTTCAATTGGTGTCAGAACCGAATCGTCAGAAATGTGGACAATGTTTATAGCAATCGCTTCACACAAACTGATGATAGCTTTGATAATAAGTGTGGAATTGTATGAAAAGTGTTTAAACTTTCTATTAGTTGTATTCCTTATGATTCTGTTCTCAGTTATGTCACCGATCGGTATATTAATTGTTGTACTGACGGCACAGTCACAGGAAACAGACAATGAGACCAATCCATTGACCATTCTTTTGAGTGCCATCGCCTCCGGAACTATACTGTATATAGTCTTCTTTGAAATCCTACAGAAGGACAGAGTGTCTAAACTATCTGTAATAACACAATTCATATCAATGTCCGCTGGATTTGGACTAATGTTTTGTATAACTATTTTTTTGAAAGAAGAATAGATTGTATTTTGAATTTAAATTATATAATCTATTGATACATATGAGTCATGAATTGCTGTATTCAACGATTAAAAGTCATTTATTTTAATTAAATAATCAGTTTTTGTATCACTCTATACATTGTTTATAATAGCAATAATATAATAAAACTATGTGGATGACTCAGTGATGAGAAAATAAAGAAGAATAGTATTTCTTAAATCAAGTTTTCAATGCCTAACATATAAAGAGATTTCAATTATTTCCTCAGAGTTTCGACAAAACTCTACGGAATTTTTGCCAATAAAGTTAGGTTTAGCTCAATTTTTAGTCACTTCAGATCATATCACAGATTTTAGGCTCTAAACTACCTGCTTGACCATTTTTAGTTTATATCTGTACAGTTTCTTTCGCGTTTATGACCTGAGATGTACACGTATTTTGAAACGAAAAAATTCTGTTCGAGCAAAGTTACAGAAAAGATTAGAGACCGCAAAAGTGAGCGGATTTTTGTTATCCCTATAATTCTTATACATATATGATATATCGATAAATAAATGGATTATTAATTGTATCAATGTATCAATTAAAGAGATAATGACTGATACTGATGTCAACTAAGAAGAGCTCAGGTATAACAGGTATAATAAGATTATCGATTCGACTCTATCTCACGTCAGTTCGAACTTCTACTGCAATTGACTTAATGTATGCAATGATTACTTGACTTAAGGTATATTCAGTCAACAATTTGTTACTTTAATCTCAAAGAATAAAGAATTACAAAAGATATGAATATTTTCTGATTTAAACAAACAATGAATAACTGAAACAATTTTTGTTTTGCTTTTAAATAAAACAAATTCTCGAGAATTAAGTTTACATTTCATTAATTATCGATTCTTTCAAAGCGATCAACGAATTAAGTGAACCTAATATTTGATTCGATTCTTCGGATTCACTCTTAGATTCACTTAATATTTGTTTTCGGTATTGATCTAAAAGATCAGAGACTTTCTCATTCAGATCCAGACATGCCTTCCATTCGCTTTTGTCGCTTATGTTCTTCTGTTTAATCAATTCGTAATAAACGCGACTAAAGAATGACAATTCAAGACATGACTCAAATCCAGTCTTGTTCTCAAAGAGGCCCAGAATCTGATGACTGAAATCCATTGCTATTTTGAACTTCTTGTATGAGAAGCACAAACGAGACAATCGTTTTCGGAATGAAATCAAATCAAAACTCTTTGAATAAATCAGTTTTGAGAGCGAATCCATTGAATCGATTGCCGATTGAAGTAAATCCTCTGCGGAATGGCTTTCATTGCTCTCGAGTTCATTCAATGCATTTTCAAGTGATGTCCTCTTCCTCTGCAAATCAAAGACAGCAAATATGAGATTCTCATAGCTTTGGCCGCAATTCAAGCACCAACTCATGTCTTCAGTCAAGTCTTCGCCCAAAACGGGTCCGGCATTGCATTTGAGGCACTGTAGGGCTAATACACATTTAGAGTCTTCAAGACATCCAAAGCAATTACAAATGAAATTGTATTTAGATTTCAATGTTTTCTGCCTTTCCTTTAGAGGGTGTACTCCACGAACGGGTCCGTAAGTAATAGTGAGTTCATCGCCGGTCTTAATGGCTTTGATGGCAATGAAACTCAACTTTCGATTCTTGTAATCCCACCAAACATTGGGATAACAGCTGTGATTAAATAGCGTTCCTTTCAGTGCAATCAGATCTCCGATCCTTTTCTTTTCGGTTTCGGCTTTCGATTTGTTTCGTTCATATATTCCGTAATAATTGTTCAGAACTTTACGGATATCGCAGATAATCCTCAGACAGAGTTTGACGAACTGGCCATTCGATCGGTTGGCATCAAATGCTTGTCCTTTCATGTAATGCAAGAATAGAGACAATTTGAGAGCTATTATGATATCGAATGCTTCGGAGACTTCAGTTCTCTCTTGTTCTCTGAATAGCAAAAACTGGTAATACTTTTGAACGAATAAATCGTTTGGTTCTTCGCATACATCGCAGCCATTCTGCACATCAATGGCTGTTTGGACACCAATTCCGCCGATTATTCTGTACACGAGATTAGCATAAGTGCCATATTGTCGAAGAAGACCAGTGATTGTGCACTCATTCTGATGGAAACGATTGGCTGCCGATCGGGTCAGACATTGTTTGCTACAAAAGACGACTTCATTGCAAGCACTGCACGCAATGAACTCATTGTCCACTCGTTTCATGCATTCACTGCAATGCGTTCGAAGCGATTCCCCGTTCAGTGACGACACAAAACACTCTTCACTCACAACAGCAGTTCCAGGCTTTATGTCTTGTGCGGCCACATATCCCCGACCCTTCTGTGTCGATACAAAGGTTTCGATTCTTTCACTTATGAACAGTTCAGACATGTCTTCGCATATGAGGTCAACTCTGTTATCATTTTCAGCAAAACTTTGGTCAGAAATGCGATCTTTGAGTTGAATCAAGTGTTGAATAAGTGATTGATTTTCTTCTGAATTCTTGTGGCTTTCCATCAATTCATTGATCATTTGCTTTGCCTCAGAATACCTGTCCAAATGGATCAGACAGTGAATTCTCCTTAAACTCATTCCAATGGTTTGCACCAAATCGAGAGCACAGTTAGCATCGAATAGAGAACTGGTATACTCTTTCATCTTAAAGAAGGCATTGGATCGAGAAATGTGAGCCAAAGACAGTTCATTAGTACCCGATTCTGACGGATACGGAATATTCATAATTGCCTTCAAATCAAATCTGGGTTTAATACAAATCAAACTTCAATTGAATTCTGGTTTCACTTACTTTAGAGAACATATCGACAGCCAATCCGTAATCACTTGAGTGGTAATAATGGTTGCCTTCGTCTAAGAATTTCTTCCCCTCAGCCAAACACTTCCTGTGCTTCTGATGGTATTCCTGAGCCTTCACATCGAAATCAGTGCAAAATCTATCGAACATTTCGTTTGAACGAATAAAATGTTTGACTTTCTGTTCAGTGCTTTTCAATTGAAGGAATTCATCGTTCATTAGCTCAACACAAGTCTGTATTAAATCCGAATCCATTCTTATGACTCTTTTTCACTCTTTCCTTATCTTTAGGTTATCTTTGATTTAATGGTTGTCTGAACTGATTATCGGTTAGAAAATTAATATATTTTTATTAAAAATAATAATATTTTTGAATTAATTAATAGACTGTTATGTAATACACATTCCTATTATTGTTTATAGAACCAGAGGTTGACCAAGGGTGGGCAAACACGTGTTTTAATCAAGGTAAGTGGCAGATAGGAGTCAATTCGTCCGATTTAAACGATAATTCAGTTTATTTTATAACTATTTTATTGAATTAAGTCTTACCGTAAGATTTATACTATACTTGTGCAAGGACCATTTTATACCCTATTCCAGTTCTGGTCACCACTGGTCATCTCTGTTTTCTTATTTATTTTACTTCACGAGAAAATAATACTAATATTATAACAATTATTGTTATATCTGTTCGGGTCTATAGTAGAGCGCGTTTCGGCACAACTATTAATATTAAGAATTTAGACATTTTTATGAATTCCTAGTATCCACTCAATTGACCCATTGACCCAGGGTCATGAATTAGTGTTCACTGTATTGGTAGACTGAAAAACTAAGCCAGGAGGGGGTTGGGGTAAAGTTCTGAGCCATAGGAGGTAAAAGAACTGTGAGTTATAACAGCCTAACAGCCCTGAACAGTTTTGCCCAAATATGGACAAATCCACCGACACTTCAATTCTATTTTGCCCTAAATTGGGATTAATATGAAAATGCAAAAATATACTGCTTCTACCCCTGGTTCAGTGGTTTAGCCCCTGGGTCTAAAGGAGATCTATAACTAGCAATAAGTGCGTAGAAAATGAGTGACTCATTAATAGTTCATTAATTGGTTAAAGATTTATATGATTTGAAAAATGATTTCTTTATAATTGTTTTGAACACTGATTGCTATAATTGAGTATAAGTTCACAAATGGTTGACAAAAGAGTCATATATTATAGGATTGAATAATCGCTTAAACATTAATCCTTAAGAATGTCTTCAATTAGTTTCAAATCATTGTCTGCCGGAGACGTCATAATCGGATGCAAACCATTGGTTCACGTCATCCGAACTGATCTGAAGAGCAAATATTGTGACACTTGTCTCAAGAGATCGGATGAGTTGAAGAGTTGCGCCAAATGTCTTCAAATGCATTATTGCGACAAAGATTGTCAGACAATGGACTGGAAGTACCACAAGAATGAGTGCAAACTATTCAGAAGACCTGTGTTTGATATGTCTGCGACGACTACTTCCGAGAAACTGCTGATTCGGCTCTGGTTTGCCATTCAGTCGGATCCGACTTTTGCCACACAAAGACATCGACTGTTTGACGGAAGGACTGTCTGTCTGAACGATATTGACATCGATTTCGACCGATTGGTTGAAAATCAGAAAATACTGACGACTTTCCACTGTCTGACCCAATGCTTCCGAGTCTATGGCCTTGAGTTCGATTGGGAAGAGCTCTTCGATTGGTTCGCTATAATGGTGTCGAAGTCCATGTGCTTCCGGATCACTGTCACCGATAAGTTGTTCCCTTATCTGCCCATAGGTTTGGCTTTATATATATCGACATTAAATATAAGCCATTCCTGTGTTCCCAACGCAAGCGTTGTTAACGACGGTATCGATCGATAGATTTGAATGAATTTCTAATTAATGTCAATATATTTAACGCTTTTAAGGACTTTTACTGGAAGTGCGAGCCATGAGATCGATAGGAGTGGGCGAAGAGATTGCCATTAATTTAGTGGATTTGGATAAGAATCGAAACGATAGACAAAATCTGTTGGAAAAGTCGGGAATTGTTTGCAAATGCGATAAATGCAGACTAAATACGGATTCGGATATGGATTACGAGCTTTACATCAATCTTATGGAAAAACTAATCAAATTCTCGTTCAGAAGTGATTACAAGAAGTTTAAGTTGGGATCCATTCCTAAAGTGATGGCATTCGATGACTCAATCTTTGGTGAATATCATCCGCGAAAGACAATCAATTTGTTACGACTTCTGAGTGTTTGCATCGATCGTAAGGAATGCCGAATCGGACTCATAGCTGACCTAATGGTCAAAATCGAAGAATCGATTCCTATAACCCATGGAGAGAGACATTCAGTCAATAATGTCTTCGATCTCTTCTATTGGGATCCGATTGAACGAGTCGTACGCTTTGGACCAAATTCTAGACAAAGGAATAAGAATTAAAATACACTTTATATCCAATACTATAATAATAATCAATATTTTCATTAATTAATATCGAATTTAATTACAGTTATAATCATTTCTATTAATAATTCAATTCTAATACAGATTAATATTATTATTCATTTCTTTTCACATTATTTTTCATAAAAACTTAACAAAAGTTTGTTTTTTTCAATTAATCCATTAAACCCATTAAATATAATAATTTGAAAATATAGTAAAACTTATGGGAAATCAGTTGTTATGAAATGTTTTGTTTAAAATCCGAATTTAATATCTTTTTTGAATATCTTTAATATTTTAATAATTTGTTTAAAAAATATTTTTTTGAGAATCTTTTGTTTAATTTCTATTACTTTTGTTTGGATTTAATTAAAATAAAATCATTTTCAGTCAAAAATGTCAAATAAGTTGTTATGAATGTGAAAAATATTGAAAGACCCGGACAATTAAAGGATAGGGTTGTATATTCTAGCCTGAGCTGGAACACTGACCTATTTATAGATGACGGGTTGATTCTGGAATTTAGATTCTTTGTCGGTCTCTGATCTCAAATGCTGTCTATTATTAATACATTCTATCGATTGGATAGGAATTGTGCGAATCGTTTGATAGTGTTGTCTACGATTACATTCATTATAAAGTCTATCCGTTTTATGCAGAGATACAGACTTGAAGTCAACGTCGGAACTAATAATAATTGACTCAATTTATTGTCGCAAAGAGGGGGTAATTTTGAAAGACATGTTCGCGTCTCTGCTTTTATTATATGATATAAATTGTTTTGGATGTAAATACTTATTCAATTTGAACTTCTATGAACTTCCGACTAAACCATTCCGATTGAAGTAGTCATCAATTGATGTTTGGTTTCTAATTATATGTAAATATTATGTAATATTGAATTTTAATAATAATAATAGAATTTTAAGATCAATACAGTATTGACTATAATAGGGAACAATTGAACAATGATTTCAAAATTCAAGAACGAGCCGGATATATAGGAGACTAATTGATATTTATATAGATTTTCTCACACTTTTGCAATTCTATCAATTTTCAAATGATCCGGTACTCAAAAGTATAAAAAGCGCTCCAATTTATGCTTTCGATTCATTTGTCTCAAAGAACTGTCAGTTTTACTTAAGAGAAAGTAATCGTAAAATGGATTTCAAACAATTATTTATTCTGTTTCTGTTATATTCGCTGTCAGTTTTCACAGAACTACATGAGTGTCACTGTAAGTATGAACACGTTTTTCAATAATAATGTTATATTTGATGATAAATATTATGTATTTAACTATTTATTGGAAAATGCCTAGACATACCCAGGACGGGACCGGAAAATATTGTGCATTTTTCCTGGTCTACAGAAGCAGAACCAGAAGAAACAAAGCCGATTTCGCATGCTACTTTTGAGCCTGATCTTTTCATTGTCTCCACTCCAAGCACTAGTGGTATTTTGGTATAAAAATAACCAATAATTGTGTTTTGTTTTATATTTTTTAAGTTTCAGAAACCATATTAAATCGATATTATATTCTGAAAAACAAAGGTCTGGACTACAGAACCAGAAGAGTTCGGACCAACTCTTACTTCGAAGGGAAACAGACATTTGATCAGCTCTAGGCACGGTATACCACACTAGTACAGGGTCTATATTATACTTATTATTGATAGATTTATGCCTTTTCTGACATGTTTACTGATTGCTCAAATATTGAACTGTGCAAGCTCTGTTTCCCATCGAACTGGATTAAAACAATAAATAACTAGTATTTTTCGATTTTAATAAATTATTCACATTTTTGTAATTAAAGTTAAGGTTTATTAATATTGCAATAATTACAGAATATTTATGTACTTTATGTTGAATTATATACAATACTTTGATGTAGGAAATGTACTTGATCCTATTTTAATAAATTATTTCTGATTTCAATATTATAATTATATTGCTCGCTAAAAAAATTATATGAATATCATAAAACAGTCAAGCTCATATAATGAATAGGTCGAATAATACAAACTTATGCTTTACTAAACATCTTTAGGTACAGTATTTCAGTCATTTAAAACTTCATTCATTCTTGATCATCTAGCGAACTGTGAGTCGAAAAAAGCAACAATACTTTGCATTTGATATTTCTATTTGAAAGTTGTGCCAAATTATAAATGGTTTGATTAAACCGAATACAGAATAACGCGCTTATAATAGATAACTGAAAGTAAATTGACTGTAAATATGAAACTGAATCGAAAGCATTAAATAAACAAATATTTTATATATTTTGAATAGAAATATATTATTCAATTCAAATACGAATTCAAATATTGCTGTCTTTTATTCAAATTAATTCCTTTCCGAATACAGTATAAGAAATGTTTAAAGAATTTGTGTCAATATATCTGTTATTTAATATGATTTCAATCATAAGAGCACAAGATTTTTGTAATCCTCAATACCAGAACGTATTACTCGATTCGGTCTTTAATTTTGGTGACACTGTCTATGCATTTCGAGCACCCGATAGCATATGGATTATGAAATACGATAAGAGTTCTCAAGTTTGGCAACAAATCGGAAATGAAATTAAATTGAAGGAACTGTTCGCTGGATTCCCAAAACAGTCTTTTGATTCTGTGATTCCCATATCTGAGTACTCAAAGTGCGATCCGTCTCAACCCAACTGTCATAACAAGAATCGCAACTTTGATCCGACGAATGTCACGATTGTCTTCGTTGGCAGAGATTTCCTATTATATCGACGAATAAACCAAACGCTCTTCACTCCGATCTCCGGCTCCGACAATATGATTCCCTGGGAGGCAAACAAACTGCCCGATCCTTATATTGTCAATCTGTTCACTGATATTATGAACAGAATTAATTCGGCAGTGTATGTGCCCAACCAGGGACCATGGCCTGAATTTGTTGCACTGCTGACCATCGATACAGTCTTTGAATATCTAGTGACAGACTTTCGTCACCCGAATTATACGGCCAATGCGGCAATTAATAACAGTCCGACAAAAGGAAATGGAGGTATTTTTCATAACAACTCGATCTTATTCTTTGGCAACAATAACATCTGGCAGTTTCATTCCGGCAGAACTCGTCTCATAGACTTAGTTAGTCTTAAATCAATTTTATTTTATTATTATTTTTTGAATCGAATAATCAAATTGTTTTCAAAACATTTAGAGTCAGAAGTATTGGCAGTTCTTTAGCTGTGATTTGCCCAAAAGCCCATCCATTTCATCCCCCAGCACCAGCACCAGCACCATGACCATTATGACCAGCACTGAACCAGTATATGAAACGGAATCGGATACAGAATTAACTTCTGAATCGATACCATTGGCTACAGAAACAAGAACTGATGACATGAGTTCAGCACCAAATGTCGTGGGGGTGACTGAATCGGATCCGAGCTTTTCGACAACCGGTTCCCTGAATACTATTGAAACATTTACAGAAAGCAAAGGATTGAATGGACAAACAGTTTCTGATATATCCCCAGTCATAGTTGTCCAGCACACTGTAATCAAAGATCAAAACTTCCGGTATTGGGTATACACTCTGTCTCTAATATTTCTTGCATTGGTTATCATAACTGCAGTTCTGGTCACCATTTCTGCTGTTTTCGCCTATAAAATACTTACAAAACAAATGGCTATCAAATGATTTATAATTAAATTTCACTTAAGTTTAAATTACTTCAATTTATTTACAAAAATAAAATCTTTCAATACGTATATAATTACATGTATTGTAAAACTGACAGACATTTGATTGCATACAAACAGACTTTTACCTAAAAAAAGAGGTTCTTATAAGTGGTTTATAAAGTGATTAATAAATAAAATAAATAAATAGTTTATTAATAATTGCTTATTAAGTATATTATAATTATTGTCATATTTGTGCTAAACCTTAACCTATGGTCGACTAAGACATTGATTTTTCTGTTAGTCTTCGAAATAAGCAGAATCTCTGTTACTATTAGTGTCTTTGACTTTACAACTGATGGCATCCAAGATGTTGTTCAATAGACCCATTTGTTTCGCTTCTTCCAACAATTCTTGCATTGATTTGATCTTTTGTTTCTGCGAATCGGTTACCGGTAATGACAGCGCGGATTCCACTTCCAGTTCTTCGCCACTGAAGTAAAGGCTATCGGTTTCGAAGTCAGTCAAATCCCATTCCAGATTCACTTCATCCAGGGGTGTTTTTGGCCACTCATTGGGTCCTACTTCTACTTCACTGCTGAGATCACTGACAGGTTTGAGATCTTCAGAAATGTCATCCATTTCTTCAGTTAAGTCAGTGTTAGTAAGGGTTAGAAATTCTGGGTTAAAATTATTACACTTTGAACCCGAAAAGTCAAACATTTGGGAATCGATTTCGACGATTGACTTCTTTATGTCATCGATCTGTGTTAGCACTTCATCTATTTTGGCTACCGTTCCGTTTTTAGACGACTTTGTTATGTAATTGCAATTGCTTTCACTAATAGTATCATTGAATATATTATTATTTGAATTCAGATAAAAGTTGAATTGATTCCAAAAAGGAGTCCTTGGTGTCTTTGGCAGTTTATCCAGGTCCAGGTCTGGCACATCGCTTGTATCGATGTAACCATTATCTCTGAGCTTGGATTCATTGAACTCAAGCAAAGGACTGTTGAGTTTATTGATGAAGAATACGGGCTCTAATCGATTGACTTCATAGCCCAAGAGTTTCCAAAACTTGTTTGTTATTCGTTTGATTCGCGGACTATAATCACCCAATTTGTACATTACATAAGCGGACGCTCCGAACAGTAAGATGACTGAAGAATAGCGATTCACTGAACAGAACAGAAAAAATAAATATATAATTAGGTTATGAATAGAATTATTTATTTTAAAAATAATAATAACTATAATCCAAGTGTTTATGAATGAAACTCTGTTATGAATGAGATTTAATTTATAGTAACACTTATTTATGTCTAACTAATGCTTACTTAAGTTATTATAAGTTATTAATATTTCCGCCCAAACAAGTAATAAAAAATTGACGGCAAATAAGATTTCTTTATAAAAATAGTGATTAATTGTGTTTAATCTATGGTTAAAATAGGATAACTTCCGGAGAGACGGAATTGAATAGCACTATAGGTTAGAAACAATATCATATTATAACAAAATAAGCTTATCTTACTTTACTGTATAATAGATTAGATAAGAGGCAAACGAGCAATGGTTCACATTATAAGTGAAACTAAAAAATAGACAAAAAGTAATTCTATTCGAAAGTATTTGAAGTTAAGTATTGTTTTTCAATCTTAGTTTTATTTCTTTAGATTCAGCAATGATTTAACAGTGATCTTATGTCAGATAATTTAATTATATCATCCAATTTGGATCAACTCTTTGAAAAAAGTTGTTGAATAGAGAGAACAATGCAGTTATGCGCAAATTCTTCTTTTTATCAGAAATACATTGTTTTCACTGCATATAAGTTGTAATACAGTGTTAATACTTCTAATTCTTAGGTTAAGACAATTAAACTTATTTTTATCCTTTTGGCGTAAAAATAATTTAATTTTCATACATCTATACGACTATGAATTGAAAAAAATCAACTAATACTATGAATTGGCTATATTTTGATCTAAAAATAATTTTGAACCAGAACATCTATATGATTTACTGTTAATCAATTTGATTAATCAAATTCTATCAAGGCTAAATATAAAAATATTCTATTAGACGTCTTTTTTGTACTAAAAGAAGAGTTTTGCTTAGCAGGCAATGCGCATGATACTTTTCTGTGCTGTACTGTACAGCCTGTGCAGTACATGTAGATCAGGTAAATATTCCGATTCCAACGCAATTTACATTAAGTAAACACTTTATGCAAGAGTTTAAAAATTTGTTGCAATACGTCTAAACATTATCAAATATAAAAATATTTAGCCTTCAGCCTATTGATTGACGTGGATCAATCGATCGTTCGCTCGAATTACACACTGTATTTGTCTTAAGGTATTTGAACTAATGATTGAACCAATGAATGACTTTTCTAATAATTAATATTAACGACTCATTAATGAGATGTTTAAGCAGATTATGATTTGATGTAATGAACAAAATTAAGCGTAAGATATGAATAGATTTGTCATAAATGGATATTTCCATTAAAACTCTGTTGAGTTCAGAATTGGACACAAAGTGTTCAAAAGAGAGTTTACTATTATTTCAAATCTGAAATCTATACTATACTATAATTATTCAATGATTTATGAATTTTATTTTGTCTTACTCTGACCCAGAGTCAAGTTGGTAATCGTGTCTGGGTCAATTGGAGCATTAATTTTATTTACTTATATATAATAGCTATTTAATGAAATAATATTTTTAATTTCAAACCAATTGTTTTAATTGTGAATATAAAACAGAATACAATGCAATCGAAAGAGTAATCATTTTTAGCGTTAATACAAATATATCGTTAATTAAATTGATTTCAATTCTGCAGACAATCGGAAGCTTTGAAAAGCGAAAGACAAGAAGAAGAAGAAAGTGAGGAAGAAGTGGATACTATGCGGACACCACCTGATCTGCATGAGGTCGAAGAGCACACGTATTTAGGGGATTACGATTCGGCCACAAGTATTGATACACTCAAGAGATTTGATATAAAATATGTTCTTTCGGTCATTAATGTTGAGGTGTGTCCGACATATGACTCGATTACATACTATCGGATAAACGCCGACGACTTCTATTTGGAAGACCTGTTGTCACACTTCCCGGACACCAATAGATTCATATCTACGGGTATAGAGTCGGGTCACAACGTGCTGGTGCACTGCCAAATGGGTAGATCCCGTTCGGCTACTTTAGTGATAGCGTATATCATGAATAAGTATAAGATATCCTACAAATCGGCCAGAGATCGGGTGAAGAATAAGCGATTTATTTGTCCGAACTCTGGGTTCGAGAGTCAACTTATGCTCTACGAAGAAATGGGATTCACTTTGGATGCAAACAATCGGGAATTGCGGAGTCTTTTTGTGAAAACAGTACTGAATTCAGAGACACTATTCTATGAGAAGTGGGTCAACAAAATCAATATATACTTCCAAAGACTGGAATTGGCTCAACAAATGACACCACAACTAGATTTGGGCCGAACCTACGTGTGCGCTAATTGTGGCCTCAAATTGTTTAATGAGATCAATATAATTAAGAGAGAATCCGAAGACATTACGAGACTATCGGAGTCAACCGATTCGTGTGATTGGGTTTACATTGAACCCCAGAAATGGATGAATCAATTGTTTTCTGATTCCGATGTCGTCAACAATTCTGTCGTCAAATGCAGTCAATGTCAACAAGAATTGGTTGAATACAAGCGAAAGTTTGGGTATTATATCTGCAGTTGTCCTCTGCATATAGGTCTGGCAAAGAGTCTTCGCTTTCGTATCGCAAAGACTAAGTTTAAACCCGAATGAGAAGAGCTTTGCATTACATGTAATGTTGTTTTATATTAGTTTATGCTATGCTTTGATAACAATATTCACATCAAATATAATGATTATAAATAATTGCAATTTATTTTAATGACTCGTAAGAGTAAATACTGAATTCAAAGTAATGTTTAATAACTTATTTTCAATAATTAATGCTATAGTTTATGAATGAATTTTAATGAATATTTATATTTTAATTATAAGTAAAGATATTTTGCTTTGTGTTTGTATTTTAAAATAAAATGAGATTTTCTTCAACAAAATAACTACCAGTTGTTAAATGATTTATCAGTCTATTAGATATTACAGAAATATTGTGTGACTTTGTGTGCCGGGGCATAAATTTAAATATTTTTCTCCTCAATGAAAATTTTTTATTTTAATATAAACTATTTTTGTATTAAAAAAGTATCGGTTGGAATAAAGGTGAAATAATGCACAAATTATCAAATGAGTGGAATAGCTTAATGTTTCATTCAAACAGAATAGAATTTGAAGAATTCGTATGTTTTGATCAAGGTTATACAATTAAAATATGGCTTAATTTGGTAATAATAGTGAAGTTTTTGTTACATTAGAATTACAGTTAAATAATGATTATAATAGACAGACAGGGATTTAGGACCAGACAACTGACGTGAGTAGTCGTGTAATACGTGACTATAGTTAAGATGCGATCCTTTTATTAATCAGTTATTGATTAGCAATGGATTAAAAATAATTATTTTAAAATTCAGATATGCTTTCAATGTCAAACTGTGTCAGTTTATGTCAGTTTAGTACAACTAATTATTAATCAGACGATTGTCTGCAGTTATAATACAACTAAAGTTTTAATGCCTTTCCATCAATAATCAGTCGATTCTAATATAAAATCTTATCAAATAAGATAAAAATAAAGTGACAATGAGTTTGGACTACCAGTTGTCTCAACTCATTTCCAGTGCCAGTTCAATATTACATCACCCTGCTCCAAAGATTTCCTAACAATGTGAACTTTGATTTTATAAAGATAGCAAATACATGTGAGCACAGGTAGGGTTAAGGATAGAAGTTGACAAATATTTAAAGATATCAACATAAAATGGCACTGGCTCAAAATTCAGATTATTTTATACAAATATTTTGATAAAAAGAGTTGATCAGGGATAAAAATAGTGGCCTAGTTCAAACCCACTCTCATAGACTTTTGAACTTGGTTATATACTTAGTTAATAACATTTACATAATTTATTTGACTATAAACCTCATGCATATCAACGGTGTTTTACATATCATATAAATGTAGTGAACAGTAAAGTATAGATAAATAGTTCGTAAAAATATAAATTATAATTAATATTTTGATTTCAATTAAACTAAAAAAATGATTAAAATATGAAAATCTAGAAAAAATTAAATTAGTTTTACATTGAATAAAAACGAGCGACAAATAAGATTAATTAAATCCTTACAGTATTTCTAATCTTATTGTAAAAGTGTTCAGAAAACAACCGATTGTTTTCAGATTAGTTTCAGAGTTAATCAAACCATAAATAATATGTGAAACATAATAATAGGATAAAAATGATACTGGTAATCACTCACATAAATTATCATTTCGCACATCCAGTTTGAAGCCACAGGAGGGACAATGGGATGCTATAGCCGATGGACCGATACATGAATATTCAAAGCTTGAGATACATATCAATTGATTGGTTGCCATCCGATTGAAGAGACGTTCAGATATAGTCTGACTCTTAGTGTGCTTTCGATTTAGACTTTAATAACACTTTTAATCAAATCAAAACTAAATATCAATATTTTGTTACTTAAAACACAAGAAAATAGTCAAATTTCAAGTGAAAATGTGTTATAAAAATATTGTTCAGATTTTGATGAATGCGTTCACATAAGAGAAGAAGCGTTTTATTAATTCAGTAACATATCCAGTGATAGGGTTCTTATCTAATCGTTGCCATGAATTACTTGAGACTATGTCAAGTTGAGAGCACTTATAAAACTACAAATACATATGAGAAGCAGAAGATTTTAATGACGTTAATGATTAATAATTAGTATTTATAAAGATATGTATTTGTAGTACAGATATGAAGTTCGGATTTCAATTAACCGTAATTTTTCTTAACACTAACTATCATACCATTCAGTGCTGACTCGATTGAGTGATTGGATAACATTTCAAAGTTATTGAACAAATTTCAAAACATGTCTCGAATCACGAACTCATTTATTATAACAACACATATCAGAAAACGATTTAACAGCTGTTTTGAAGTCTGAGCGACACTTAAGTCTGAATTTTCTATTTTCCGATTAATTTTTTCTGAAAGAGTAGAACCGCTTTTCAGTCAATGAGATGAGAGAATGAGTGAAAACTTTTTTGTTCATCAATGCAGTCGTACATACGGTATAGTCAGTCAAACGAGAGTTTTTTGTATTACTAATAGTGACAAAACTGTAAGGATTTGGGAGAGAGAGAGAGACAGAGAGAGCGGAAAATAGATTTTTCTTTATGTTCCGATTGCTTCAGCTCTTAGGTCTTGGGCTAAGAATAGTTCGTTGGTCTCCATCAGTCTCTCTATAAACTAGTGTTGACTCTATCCTAAACTTCAATCGAGATTTTTGTTGGTTTTTGTATAAATAAAGTGTAGTTTTGTTTTAATTCTTTTTTGGCCCTAAACTCAGTTGAAGGCAATCCAATATTTTTTATTTTTTATGAGAAGTTTTAGTTATTCTGATGTAAGGCATAAAGCATTTTTTTGAAGCATTTTGTGAATAGATTTGCATAACTGGAACGACGAAGGAGTTTGTGAGACAACTCGTGATTATATTATTAATTGATTGAAAGCATAAAATAAAAAGATCTGAAACTTGAATGAAAGGTCTGAAAGATCTGAAAGATTCTGATATTCGATATACGATTGGATTATAATATCCTTAAAAAAATAAAACAAAGAATCGCTTATTCATTGAGAAAAAAATTAAATTTTTTCAGTGCATTCATCTTAGGCTTTGGTTTATACGGAAGTTAACTGTTTTATTGCAATAATATTGAAACGCATAAAAAATTTTTAATTTTGTTTGTAATATAAATGATTGAAAAATTAGATATAATTTAATCGTTATATAAATCATAAATTAGTTATACATTCTGTTTATTGGATACCTTTTTAATAGAAACAAATATTTTTTTTATATTTATTAACTAAAATTAATTGCGATTTAAAATCCGTGTAAAATATATACTTATTTTAGCGCATAATACAGAATAGATTTGAATAATTTTCCAAATAATTCAAATGAATTTTAATTAAATGAAAATTTTCAGTGATTTATTCGCTCATTCATTTCAGACTTGATTTTACTCATCACTAGTCTCTGGTCTTAAAATAGAGTTTGCCTGCAATATGAGGAGGAATAAGGACCGATCGCTCCCATCTATCCTCCAATGATTGGCTAAATCTCAGCTCTCTATCTAATCATTATTTTTAGCAACACTTTATTGAATCGACAAAAACACGTAAATATAGTTTCGGTTAGACTTTCAAAAGTATTGTCACTGTTTTGGCAATCGTTTAATTCAAATACATGTTTGAGGTCTCGCAGTCAAAGTCACGAAACATAATATTTAAATATTAAACAGATTTAACATTTTTCTAGAACTAAACCAAATACTTGTTTGTTTGACATTTATAAGACCTGAAAAAACTTAAGTGAAAAACAAAATTAAAGACAATAAGTGCTATAAATCAACTTACGGTTCAAATTGTTTTTATGGTCTGATAAACACTTCAATCCTGTATTCGGCGAAAAATATTTTATAATTAGTTGAATAACTTTTCATTATTAAAAATAACATTCATTATTACAAGTATTATATTTCGAGATTTCTTGGCTCAGGAATCGTGAATTTTATTAAAGAATTTTTTCGATTGTATTGCAGATTCTTGTTGTAGACTAACCTTGAAAATCAATATCAAATGTTGCTGTTCTAAAAAATATAATAGCTATGAGAACACAATATATTATACGAATTCACACAAAAATTTAATTTTTATTTTATTCCAAGTTTTTTACATAAAATGAATTATCGCTTCAATCGCTCACTCATTACATAATTAGTAATTAAACAAAATTAATGAAAATATTTGAAAATCTGAACAATTTTTGATCCGAAGTGCAGAATATTTTTGCAAAATTACAAATATGTATAACAAATAACAAAATAATAATAATTGTTAATTAATCGCTGAATAGTTTGGCTGAACCGGAATAATATATACAGACTCGGCAGTGGCCTCAGATGGTGGCACTCCTTCCAGCTCTATGTACTCGGCCTCACATTTGTATTTATAAAGGCTTTTTCTGGTCATTCTGTTCGGTCGGTTGTTCTGATGTTTACAGTTCTCGCAGTCGTCGTAGAAATTACTTGAACTGCTTTTTGTGTCTCTATATCTTGTATTTCGTTTTCGAGACTTATTCCTATATTTCATCAATTCTTTCCTCATATGCGACACATATTTGCGTATAATTAGAAAAACAAATGTAAGGAATAATATTAAGAACGATGAAAGTATGGCAATAATCGTCCATGGTGATTGAGCCACAGTGTTCAGAGATTCTTTGGAGAAAAAATTAGAATTGAATAGGGGTACATTTTTAATCTTAATGCTTTATATGTAAACCTCTATTAACTGAAAACACATTATTCCAAAAATAAATGTTTTTAAATATTTTATTTTTCTTTAAGACATTTCATATTTTTTTTATATTTCTCTAAATATTTAGAATATGTTTTCATTGATCACTCGTTTGGCTGAAACTCAAGTCTTTAGTCATTTACTTAAAGCATAAAAAATCATATACAGGTATATTTATGACACATACTGTACATATCATAGCTATTTCAGTGACCAAGCTATCTTTTGGAAGATGATATGGCTAAGAATTTGAATTTGACCCAATTTAGGGGAACCTTCTTGATGATGGAGACCCTGAGTAGACGACACTGGATATTGATTGGTGAAATATCTAGTACATCTCATCAAATAAACATTCCTACCCTGCCTGTGTTAAGGCAGACATGTGACGGACACATTTGACTGAGACATGTGAGTGTCCTGGCACCCCCTGGCACTACTCACTATATTATTTGATCTTTAGCTTTGATACGAATTGTTTAACATTTAATTTGAATGAATGAAATGCAGACCTGGTTTGACATAAGCAGTACATTTAGGCATATTATAGCCCCAGGAACCATTCTTTAGACATGTCCTGGTCAGCCTTCCCACCACAATGTGCTCTTCATCTATACATGCGAAGTTAACTTGACTGTGCTCCCCGGCCACCCAATGTGTTTCATTAATATAATAGACATTTTCAATAGACTCGATCACAACACTGGGATCTTTGTGTTTCTCCAAGTAGTCGAGTCCCGGACACTGTATGTTAGGAATACATGTGGGGAACTGCCCGACCCATAGGCCGTTTACACTGCAGTTCATTGAATGCCAAGAATTAGACTTTGCATTAATTGCTTGATTAGGCGTCACATCAATGAATGAATCGTTGCATTGGAACTGGAATTGAGAGACTGGGACTGAACGATGGTATGGATCATATTTATAGACTAATCAGGTTCAAATCAAACTAATAAGTATTAATTATTCGTACCTAATCTGGATTCACGAAAATTAGCTCCAGTGTTGACTGTTTCAGGTTTACCGCAATCAGGTTTATTAGTTTTCGGGTCAGTTTTATGTCCGGCCATAAACACTGCGACCAAATTGACGTCTCGGGCATAACGAGTGCGCGTCTGAACCATAATTATTTCGGACAACCTTTTAGTCTCAATGTTGTACTCATTTTCAGAAATACTATCGCATCTGAAGTAATAACCACTTAATATAAAGGTTGAGTTACTGTAAGGATCGGCAGAAATGAAATCCAATTTCTCTAAGCGTCGGCATATTCGGTATGGACTGACGTATGGCTCGACTGTTAATAAGTCGGTTCGCAAAGTCGATGGACTGATTTCGTCTACAGAAGCGTTGTTCACATCTTTTGGAGTGATTTGTGTGGCGAAGTCTAATGTGAGGAATGGAACCATTGATGGCTTCGTTAGTTTGAATTTCCAGAGATAACAGGCCGACCCGTAAACAGTGATCGGACCCGTCCTCACTCGACTCGCGTGAAACGAATTGACAAAACGTAAGGGATTTTCGGTTTGATTTAGCCGTAAATTAAGTATTTCTTTATTCGTTGTATTGTTTTCACTGTCACTACAATTGAATACTTGAATCGTTTGGATCTCATTCTCTATTGGTATCCCTTTTGAGTGAATTTTCAATACAGTTCAGATATTTGTACAAAATTGAGTAAGGATAAATAATATTAAGTATATAGTATAAATGTAAATAAAAATTTATATGACCTAGATATAGACAATAGCTCAAATGTTCTTCAGACAGTTTTTAAAATATGTTTTACTTCAGTGATATGCAATGGGGGGTAGAGAGGGTAAACCCCCTTGGATTTTGACTGAGGCTGACTCTCCCTGTTTTTCGATGATTTGGTGGCGAAAACTCGAAAAAGGGGCGTTTTAGAGAAAAAATTGATTCGTTGTAACCCTCTTGTCCAAAATTTTTGAGTGACCCTCCCCCCCTTGTCGTCAGACCCATTGCCTATCGCTGGTTTTACTTTAATCATAATAATCTTGCATATTTTTATTACAATCGGTCCGATTGGTCTGATTTGAAACGAAAATTTTGACAAAATTATTATAGTATCGAATAATTTACAAAAAAATGTCATTTGAGTTCATATTAACTGAAAGTATGGTTTGTAAAGATCGTGTTTAAGATCGTTTACTTTATAATCCATACGCACATCAATCAATCAATCAATCAATCTATCTATCTATCTTGATAATATTCTACAAATTTGTGCTAATTGTCAATTAAACTAATATCATATGTATTGGCATTCTTACAGACAAAACAGTAGTCGTAGTGATTCACTAAATATGTCTTTTAAAAAACACTTAACTCATAATTGCGATGAAATTTTCAAAAATATAAAAACTATTTTAAATATTTGAGACATTCTGTGGTTTTTTGGAACGTTATGAACCAGTTCTCAAGTAATTAGGGTTAAGTTTTAATATATAGTATTTGTGATATTTTTGAAAATTAGCGCAAAATATTGAAAGCATTGGAATTGAAAACTGAATGCAAACAATGAATAGCTTTGCGATAAATATTTGAATTCTAAATGAAATGATTGCAAATACGGAACTAAAGGCCGATCATTACCACAGCGGGCAGTGTTGCCGACCCAACGTCCAGAAACACAGGTTCTCTTCTGCGTGAATGTGTGGAACTCACTGTTGCACCGGTATTTCACAACTTCTCCATCGTGGAACCTTATCCTTCCAGAATTGACCTGATATAGTGTGCCTCCCGGTGGCAGACCTGGGTGTCCACAATAGCTACTGACGCGAACTGTTGACGAATACGTCATTAATTGAATGAATAAAAAGATAAAAATTAACATATTTTTAGATAACAAATACAGTCTTCAAATGTCAGAACCATTTTTTGCGTATCACTTATCCGGGAAATAAAAAAAGACACTTCCCTTCAGTTTGTTTGTTAAGGAATTTTATAGTCAATGGAATATTATTAACACTTTTTCTATCGATTCTTTCGGAATACTTTCAATTAGTTAGATCAAGGTTCTTTTAACTTATAATATTTTTAATCAGTTATTATTAAATTCCTAGTATTTTTAAGAACTGCCCTGGTCATATTCCGATCCGGGTCAAATTTAATATGGTTGCAATTTCTAAGTTTACAAAATAATGACTTGATTTTGATTATACACAAAATGTTTGGTTGAATTCGACGATATATAAAGTGGAAGCCATTGTCAGAATATTATTCTTGTTTTCCAATTATGTTAGCGAATAAAGAAGACCCAGTTGTGACGAGGTCACATACCATTATACTATATTCAATAGTAAATTCCTTTTTCGTTAATTTTATTTTTTTACTATTCGTGAAATACAATTATTGTCATATAAATGTGACCTAGCTTAGAAGCATTGACCTGCATATGTCTTGCAGTTGCCTTTGGAAGATGTCCTGCAAATTGGATTATAAGAATCCATAGCTTAAACAACTCAACCGATTTGGTTCTGATCAGATTATAAACGAAATCATAAGCTTTTGATATTTTGTTTTGTTCTTGGACGGTGTACAGAGTAGAAGTACAGAGTACAGATTCTTACATATGTAAAGAACTAAGACTTGAGTCATCGCCAAACACTCGCATAGTTTTATATGTTTTCCACTGAACTGCTTATATTATAATTACCTCTAATACTGTTTTACTTATACTCATATTATTGTACATTTCCATTACTATTGAACCTGAGCCTACTTATACTTACCGTTACTCTATATAAGGCTCTGTATTTTATGTATTAACTTCAGTTATGCTTTAAGCTCTCAACGAATAAACATCGATTTTATATCACTTTTGTGTTGTATTTATTGTGTTTGTGCGTCCGGACCTTCGGTACCATCTCCGAAGTCCCGCAGAGTCTAAGGACCCAGCAACCCGCTACACCCACTGTCGCTGGTCCTTACATGGTGGAGGTGCTCATGGTGCTTACATCGAGTGCCAAGATTTCCGACCTTCAGGCATAACTCACCTCATCTCCGTCGGTCTGGTTTCATCGCGAGGAACGACTACGTCCGGGGATCAGGAAACGAGCCAGGAGTCGAAGAAAGTAATTGCGGGTATAGGTAAGCCCTAGTGTATTTACTATTCTCCTCTAAGAGCCGTTATATTAGGGTGAAGGGTTAACAGTGTTCCCAAGGGTCGCAAGGTTAACAGTGTCCTTGTCCCACTCACTCTCCCATTCTTTGTTTTTATTATTTGGTTACGAACCATTTCCGGATACCTGACTTATTCTATTGATTTTTCCAAATTGACGTCTACTATACCCGATTATTGACACCGCCTGTCTGGATTTTCTCTTTACAAACCCTTGGATTAGATACTGTATCTCCGGGAGTTAAATAAACGCCGAACCCCGGAATACTTAGGAAATTTAGTTTAATTAATTTTAACATAGACCAATATTTTAGTGCATTATTCTACTTTTGTTCATAACCACTGAACGGGGTATTGTTATACGAAATTGATTGATATTAGTCAAAACGGGGTTAAGTTTTTTCGGGACATCTGGACAAACCGAGGGGTAGTTTTCAGAAACAAAGCTCCGGTATTAATGAACGATTTAGACACGTCGAATATGAGGAATAGAGCAGACTCAGACATAAGTCTTTTAGACGAACTGAGCATACTGGAAGAGCTTAACAATTTTGAAGACCAGATTTTACGGTCACCCGTAAATCAACCAATGACAGGGAATGAAGGGGGCGCCTTAACATCTCCGAGGACTAGAAGCAGGTCTATTGACTCCGGGTCATCGGAATCAGATTCGGGGGACCGGAATGTTTTGAGTGCACCCAAGACCTCTGACGTTGCGATAGGAATAGACCAGGTTTGTTCTTTGGAAGCGAGCCTCCGTAACTTTATGAATACATATGCTCAGCAAAGTAATCCCGGGATCCGCAATCAGGGCTACGAAAGGGAGTCCAGAGTTAATATCCCACGGGTCGAAGTCCCGCATTTTACTGGGGATAGAAATCAGTCTATGGACTGGTTGGAAAGATTCGAAACTATAGCTATTTCCAGTGGGTGGACTAGTAAACAAATGGCAAGAATTGATTTGATCCGTATGAGCGGTGGCGCGTACCACTGGTATAGGTCTGTTTTTAAGAACCGGGACCCCGATTGGGATTCCTTCAGGTCGGAATTTGAAGAACAATTCAGACCTTTAAATTTTGAATTCTTGGCGGAACGTGAGTTTTTCTCAGCAGAGCGTACCAAAGGAGAAACCCCAACTGACTTCGCCCTGAGGGTCTGCAGATTGGCCACAATCGGGGGAATGGAACAGGGAGTCGGAAAAATAATTTTAGTGATTCAATATGGTATCAGAAATAAAGAATTGAGTTGGAAACTTTCAGATATTAACACAATAGAAAGGTTAATGAAGACACTAAAATTATATGAGACATATTTTCCAAACACAAATGAACAGAAATTAGATAAACCGATTTTCGCTCTATCACGTAAAAAGTTCCCAACGAGAACTAGGAAGGCAAATCCTCGCAATCGCAAGAGACCAAAGGCAGGAACTACCTCCGAGCCCCGGGATACCATTACTAAGATCCGTTGCGCGAACTGTGGCAAAATCGGACATACGTATAAGCGTTGTACGCAGCCTAGGAATCAGTGTAAAATCAATAATTATTTAGAGAACCTTAGACAGAGTAAGCTTAGTACGGCTGAATGGGTTAAATCTATGATTCCGGCATTAGAAAGATTGGAAGCGCTCCCAATTGAGGAAATAATGGCATACATCACGAAGGCCGTAGAACTTAGATACGCACCGAGACCTAGCACTGATTGCTCCGGTGGTAGGGATTTCGACATTAAGGCCTCCAAGGGTTCGAAAACCAATGATAAGCCTTCCGAGGTCACGGAAACAACAGCTAAAATCCCTATTGTTCCGAAAGCGGCTGTTAGGAACAAATATCCGAAGACCCAACGCAGGGATAAGACCAAAGTCAAGGATATCTTAGAGGATCCTGAAATGAGTAGCGGTACCGAGGATTGGTTTAAATCTATGATCCCAGCCATAGAAGAGCTGGAAGGGCTCCCTATTCGTGAGACAATGCTTCAGCTTGCGAATGCGGTAGTGCATAGGTTTGCTCCGGAGGGTCGCGAACAGACTTGTAAACTGCCGGGTAATCAAAGTAGTGAAGGAGAGCCCACCCCTCTTGAAACACGTATTTCTAAAGTAAGCGTGGCTCAGCCAATTGCGGGCCCTCGCAATGTCCGGTGCTATGGAAATGAAAACGTGCCTTACATTAATGTTGATTTCGGGGGTCAGGAAGTCAGGTGCCTTGTCGATACTGGGGCCTGTTGTTCTTTAGTCGATTTTAGTTTTGCGGGTAATTTTACGTCAAACCATAAAGTATGGAAAGGGCCCAACTTACAGACTGTAGACGGCCGTCAACTTAAGCCGTCCTATGCCTTAACCGATATCCTAATAAGCCTAATGGGGAGGGAATTCAAACATACGTTCGCCGTAACTCGTAATATAGACCCATCTGTTATTCTTGGAATTGATTTCATCCGAAGTGCCGGACTAATGATCGGAGGTTCGGAATCTCAAGTCTATTTTTCGGGTGCTCTTAATGTTCCCATTCCGAAGGGTCGCCAAATCCAGTATAATATAGAAATTACAGACGACGAACCACTAACGAATAAGTTGCCTAAAGTTCAACCCAATAACAAGTGTGAAGATATGATTCCCATAAGTTTGAACGTAGGGAAAAGCCGCCCGACCGCAAATATGATTATAGAGAACACTCGAATTAGTAATTTAAACGCAATCCGTATTGCGCCAGTTCACTGTGAACCGATTGACAAACGATACAATTCCAATCCTTTGCATAAGAACGGAGGGCGGGAGTTGGTAACTACTCACAGTGAGTTCCGAGGATCGGTAATATCCGTCCAGCCGCAGTTATTCATTGCAAAGTGGTTAGGTTCCGAGGGTGCGATACATCTCCAGCTCCCAGGATTTAAAAATGAGAGGTCGGTACAAAACGATACATTAACGGGGCTTTGCAATGAATACACAAATACAACTAAAATAATGGGAAACACGGGCCACAGATATAATAATGATCGGTCAGAGTTAGTATTAATCTTTATACAAAATACGTCCCGAGGGTCGGACTCAACAAAGTATGATGAAAATAGAGATAGTGACCATATTATTAAATTAATTTTCGTAATAAGATTACTGAGATTAGACATAAATATCAGTCTTACCAATTATAAGAAACGTAAAAGAAGGGAACTAAGGATCATATACATTGCCGGTGCTGTCTTTGTATGGCCAGTAGGATATATTCGCTTTCCCGTAATTCCTGGGCCCAGAACTCTGTCGCGAAGGGTCGGTCCCTCCGGAACCAGGAACTACTTGATTTAATATTGATTACAACCCCCCGTTAATAACGAATGCGGGAGAGGTCGCGAAGGGGTGACAATTCAGATTTAAGACATGTTTACAGTATACACTTAACTATTATAATGTTCATATCTATTCAACACTCAGTCACCCCGGGTTTTCATTATGTTTTATCTCTGTCGGCGGCGGACGCGATGTTGGGACACATCGAGGCTGAGCCGGGGGAGGAAGTATCGAGAGTTGGCAACGATTTTAGATTATTTATGTTTAACTTTACACAACGATTGCCAGCTCGCTTGAATAATTATGTTACGACACCCAGTAGACTACTATAGCGGACTGTCGGAGCAACGTCGGTCTGACGCCGGGGGTCCGAAACTACATCTGGGGTCAGATAGTCTGTCGGATTCTGAGGACTAATGTTAATCTGACGCCGGGGGTCGGAGTCCATAGTTGCTATCACTGACTCTCCCTAGACCCGGTAACTACGGGGTGTCGGAACAACTGATAGTTTAAATATGTAATTATTATTTTAAAATTATTTTATTTTTAACATATACACCTATTTATTGTTATTCGTTTAAATTTTAAATCAATGTTTGTTCTAATTTATAATTATTTTACTATAATATGAGTAATTTATGAGTTTTTGAGCCTATCACTGCGAGGCTCCGGAACTGAATCAATAAGCAATGAAAGAGATAGTGCTTCCGAGCTTCGGTTTATAAAATCTAAGTGATAACGAACTTCCGGAAGAACGAGCGTATGTCAGGACGTGACCAATGATTTTGCGTTATACGATTTGAATGAGTGGAGTTAATTAATGAAGAGGCACGGAAATTCCGGCAGTCAGCTTAACATTTATGTGCTGCTGCATACAATTACGGACCGCCTCACACTGGGCAATATAAACACGACTACCGGATATCGGGATCATTGACGCCGACCCCAGGATCGAGATTTGAATCCGTAGCGTCGCGGATAAAATTCGAATAGAAAGAAGTGCTACTGACGCCAGCAATAGTTCCCCAGAGCCGCTACTACTGACGAGGCTTCGGAAATTCTTTCGAATATGGGATTATACGGATCCGTAGCGTCGCGGATACTTGAGACACCACTCTGTGAGAGAGGATGACATTGCGAAGACCGGTTGATTCCTAAGGTCAGATATTGTTCCGCAACCCAGTGAAAAAGAACGCTCATAGTATACGCATAACGACAACGATGAAGCGAAAGGCAAAAGAAAAAGACGAGTAGAATTCCTGCCGCTCTTAATGAGATCCGTGACCACGGAAACGGACTCGAACCGACAAAAGGGACGGACAAGAAGTGATTGCGGAGACCAATTGTCGATTCCGGTGTTGATAATAGCGTTCCGGATCCAGTGAACATACAACTATCAATACAGTGGATTCACAAGAGACGAAAAAGGTGAAGCAAAAGGCGAGAATTCCTGCCACTTGTATTGAGACCCGGGACCCCGGAAACGAATTCGAGTCGATAGAGCCCAACGTTCGCATCAATAATTATTGTATTACTAACAACAGCGATGACTAACGGATGGTCGGCAGGGACGCCTCGGAGTGACCCCGGGGGTGTAAAGAACTAAGACTTGAGTCATCGCCAAACACTCGCATAGTTTTATATATTTTCCACTGAACTGCTTATATTATAATTACCTCTAATACTGTTTTACTTATACTCATATTATTGTACATTTCCATT
>JAQIWA010000456.1:0-31646 GCA_034693305.1 Eueremaeus valkanovi
TAATTGTCCCCTTAATTGTTTATCTCTTGACGCCAGACTGATAACAGACTGTTTGCGGACACTGAATGGAGACTATGGTAATCTACTATTTTAAGTAGTCATGTGGAGCAGGTATAGACAAAATACGACCTGGGATTGGCATAATAACTCCTTTTGAAACCTATGCTAGATCATTGAATTTTTACACCTATTCAATGTAAGCAAGCTCTTTTTTCTAAAATTTGCTTCAATTATTCTCGGATTAGTATTTAATATGCTGTCTATTGTCATCAGATTTATATACACTTAGAGCTGATTACTATTACTATAACTATTAGAACAGAAGTTAATTAAATCAATAGTAAAGCAAAGCCTTTGCTATCGTTTAATCCAAATGAACTAATTATCAAATAATAATCAATTATTTCGACTCATTTCCAAGTCATTCAAATCGTTAGATTCAACATATAATCACTCGATTATGCAATAGAAATGATATAAAACTAATGAATGAAAAGCAGATTAATTATCGATCAGACTATTATTATTAACAAAACAGTTATCTTTCGCATAGAAACCAATTATAGGCATAAATGCACTGCTATTTCAATCACTTAATTACTATGCGAAGCAAAAACAACAAATTCATAGAAATGGAACAGTTATACAAAAAAAAATGCAACATAGATGAAATCTAATCAACTATTAAAGAATTTCATCCGGCTACAAATTAAAACTTTCATTTAAATAATTAATTTATTCATTTATATCTAAAAAGCCTTCAAATATTTTGAATTATTTATGAAATTTAATTCAAACTAATGATTAACAATCTGTTAGTTAAGAAAAAGTGAATTTAAATTAAGTTATTCTCAATTTATTAATACAAAATCAAAATGAGTTTTCCTGAAAGTCCATATTATCTCATATTTTTAATTAAAATTTTTTGCTTATTTTAGAGAATTTTTACTCATTTTATTCTATGCTCTCAATCGATAAAAAGTCAAAATTAATCCAAAATTAAAATATTGTGAAATCGAGAGCATAAACATTGAATACATTGAAAGCTGACTTTCAGACTCACTTCATAGAGCTCTGGCAATGACTGTATAGAAAATTATTCCACTTTTATAATCCTTAAATTATAACTTATGATTATCAGTGATTGCCAAGGTCCTTAAACTGAACTTTTATATTCTAATGAGACTGATCACTTCTTAATTTATTAGAACTAGTCTAATAGAAGAGAGAGTGAACAAACCCGGAGCCTAACTGGAAATGTCAAATGAATTAATGAATAGTAAAATCAATTAAATGGGAAATAAATTATACTTAAAGTGAACTAAAGTGCTATAAATTCGAGGCATTAATCAAATTAAAGGACAGAATATATCATATAATACACGAATACATGGATTGAGATATATATAGTAAATGACTCCGAAGTGAATTGAATGCATTACTCACTAAGTTTAGGAGAAGAATGTTTAGAGGGATGTAATGTCTGGCAGTGTCCAGAAGTAGTCCTCTGTATTGAAATCGTGGCCAGTCCTCAATCTTTGTCATTTTGATGTACGTCTTATTGCTTGCGATGTCTTTATACAAGAGCTGACTGAATGTCTCGACGCCACGAATGGCTCCCCATATTGTGTTGGCTTTTATTAATCCATTCTCACTGTCTCTGTCCGGCACTGCTATTGTATACGACTCGTCATCGCCCAGTGCTGGGTATCTGTTCGGATCGCACTCAACATTCTTGATATGAACAGCAACTCTATTAAGAACAGTCATGTATTTGGATTCACTACTGTTCCCAAGACTTCCTTCAGTCAACTCTCTAATGATGTGATTGTATCGTTCGATAGCCCTATATATGACATCGCATTCCAGCGCTTCTCCGGATGTCGTCAACAGTGAAGATGTTTCGGCAATCGTCAGAACCTGTTCGAAACGAGTCCATCGCTGAGGTATTGGCCAGGGACTGCCAGGTGCTGATCGCTCTCCCTGTTCATTCATTCATTTATTATTTCGGCAAACGTTAAATATTTGATTGAATTAATTATTTTATAATAAGTTCAAATCTAACTCTAAACCGGATCGATTGCTCCTAAATGTATCTTGGTTTAATAATATAAACTTGTTCAATTTATTATTAAAAGATTATCACAAATGGATTTAAAATGATTCTAACCTTATATATAAAAGTTCAGAAATAATAATAAATTGAATTTTCAGTGAATAAGACCCAAAGGATTGGGTTTGTGTCGACTCTATAAATATCAATAAAACAATTTAATTATAAATCAATTTTATCGTTCAATAGATATAATTGAAGCAAAATTGTGATAGTTCTAATAAAATGAAAATTTATTCAAAAGTAAAACGGGATTTGATTTGATGTTTACTAAAAGCATTCGACAGTTCAGTGCAATTATAAGTTTGTCTGAACTACAAGAAAGAGCTGATCGTATTTGAGTCGGGACTACATTAGGCTTAAGTAAGTTATTTCTTAAGTGAACTTAGAATTGCAAAACAGTGTGACTTACGTGAAGTGGATATTTGACTTCAATATATGTTATATAAGACGAAACCCTACAGAATATGAGAGCAAAAAATAGGATTTGAAAACATCGAAAGCATATCATAATTCGCTTATAGATAGAGTCGTATCAGAAATAGTTCAATAATAATATCAGAAAATTTTCAATAATAAAGAATATCAATAATGCAATTGAGGTCTGCGTCCAAAATGCACTTTCGCTTTGTTAGGCATTGCTTTTCTGGGGCACTGGTATTAAAAAATATATTGCATTCGAATCACATATAAGAGCGACTCTCAGACCCGTTATTAGACGAATTGCATTCAATGCCTTCAATGCCTTACATACTATGTTGGGTGGGCTCAGACTCAAACCCAACATAACCTGAGGGGAACGACATGGGCTCAAAGCAATGCAACTCAGTTTCCATATAATAATAATCTATTCATAAAAATAATTTCTAATTTAATTGCAAATAAAATCATAATTATGTGAGTAATGATAGCATACAGTAGAGCACAGTTCATATTAGGCTCGGCTCCTACACTATATGTCAGCCCTTCAAGCCTTCATTCAACCGATTTTTTTAATGAAAAATCAATTGAAAGAAATTAGTGTTTATACTGAAAAATATTATGGATTGCATACAATATAATCGTTAGGTTATAAATGTGGAGAAAAATTCATTAAACAAATCGTCGAAAGAATTTTAAATTTGAAAAATACTAGTTATGAATGAAATCATTTAAAATAACAATAGCTATCATTAAATATGAATAAATCTGAACTTTTTTTTATCTCTTTTACTGAATATATTGATTAGATTTTTTGTCGAATTACAAAAATAAATAAATAAATATTTCATATCAATAGATATGATATTTATTGGATTGAAATAGGAATTCGTTTTTCATTATTCTCTTTCTATGAAAATACATAAAATTCTATGAATTCTTCGCCAATTTTTTTCTTCTTAAAGTATTGAGACTTTTAGAGCAAAATATTTATCAGAAAATTGATAAAAATATTTTTCTATTCCTTTGGCTTCCCTTAAGAAAAGTTTTTCTTTTATAAATTTTTATTAAATTATTGTCAAAACCGATTCAAAACAAACTCAAATGTATAGAAATGTTGTGTAATATTCAGTGCTGATGATTGGTAGGGCAAAAGGCCTATATGTCGCAAATATCACTTCTAGGTTTTAAAACACCCATATCAAGTGCTGCGAAAAAAATAAAATATCCCAGGGCTTATTTTTCCTCCAAATAAGCAGGTTATGAAAGTAATAATTATTGCAAAGAGGGTTCAAAATCTACTGATTATCTACTGATTTAAGTTTTTTTTACAACAAAATTATTTCTATTTAATGAAAAAACTCAGCCTTTAGTCGCAGTAAATGATGGATAAGATGTGTCTTTCCTCTCCGATCTCTGCTTTTGCCCAATTTATTATTCCTCATCCAAACTAAAAGAACAGTAAACTCAATGATATGTCTTATGTGTTCTGTTAAACTTATGGCCAAACAATTGCATTTAAGCCATAAAACAGACCTTTGACATAATCCAAATGGTTATTTAGGTAATAAAATTTGATGGCATGAATGGGCGCATAATATCGTCCATCTGTTCTATGCAACCGACGGCTCATTCGCTATTATTAGACATAGAAAGCACTTATAGTCAACTCTAAGTTATTTGAATTTTTAATTAAAGTTGAGATCAGTTTTAATTTTATGCAAATCACTATCAGTTATGAATATGATCAGGGTTGCTCAGATGATGTCAAACCCAGATAATTCAGTTGTCTGCTTCCTGATCATGTTAATTAACAGATAGACTACGTCAATTTTAATCACAATATTAAATTACTAAAATAATTTGATCCGAGTTTTTGACTTACAATCAAATCATTTGACGTTGATTTCCAAAAAACGTCAAATTCTTGTTAATGTATAATGAAATTGAAATTACTTCAGATTTATTTTACAGAATATTCTGTTGAACTTGTTTGATGCGACCAACAATTCAAATATATCTAATACAGTACAGTACAGTACAGTCTGTATACTTAATAATATTTGGGAATTGGCTGTTGGAAAGCAAACCGAATAAATTGTTGGAATAATTCAAAGTTCTGATGGATTATAGCAATGAAAGGCCGACTAAACTTGAATTCAATTTTTATCCTTTTTATGCCATGAGTTCAAAGTTGTCATTCGATGCCATTATTATTCATAAATTCTGTTGTTTGGAGATAGAGATAATTTGATTCAATATTTCACTCCTATTATTCTTAACTCCCATTATCTGTGTTTAACTTTTCAGCACTTTTTATATTCGAGAGAATAAAAAGATTTTAATATATTTTTCAAATAAGATTTTCTATACAAGTATTCGACTCTTGTTTTCCTACAATTCTGATGCATATAAACTAATTTTCACTTTTAGACCATAATCTGCACGCTTAGAAAACTTATAAAAATGAGTGAACAATATTTTGTTTCTGTTGTAAAATGTAAATCAACTTTAATTTATTGGTCGCATAATATTTGCATACATTTAATGTTTTCGATTCACATACTTCCGAATAAATTATTTTAATAATCGTTTGTATAAAAGGCTAATAAGTTTTCTTATTTGATCCAGGGTTAGGTCTTTCGAGCTTCAGGTGAATTTAGAAATTTACGATCAGTGAGTGTTAAAGTGTGTGAATTTTAATTGAAAATTGACAGCAATTTTAAAAATAGGCAAAAAGAGATGTTATTCCGTCTGAACCCTTCTCCTTGGTCATTCCGATATTTTCGTAAAGAAAAATATTATAATTATATATAGGAATCTGTCCTGCACCATTCGTTTAGTCCTAATCAAATAGAGTCGAGTAAATAATTATTTGGATGTCATTTATCATTTGGAAATCAATAATTCATTTCCATTCCGATGTACAGTATATTCAGATCCAATGATCTGAGTGTTAGCACAGTTTGGTCTACAGTATTGGCTGATAATGTTTTGTAGTTTTATTTACAGTAAAATCAAGTCTTAAGATATATGGGTTGTAAGAAATGAAAGGATTGTTACCAGACATGGGCAATGGGGGGGGGGAGGGTAGAAAAGTTTAACCCCACTAGAATTTTGGCGGAGGCTGACCCCTCTGATTTTCAGCCTCCGCCAAAACTAAGCCTGATTTGGGGGTGGGGCGATTAACGACTAACTATATACTCCTTTTCCTACGGAAGCGGAGTTGAAAATTTCAAAATGTCGACACTATAACAAGGTAATGGTAACTGTGATATTCTACACGTTTAAGCTTTATATTGCATTTTATGCGCTTTTTACCCGGTCTGGACTAGACCTCTACCTCTAGACAAAATTTTGGCGGACCCCACTGCGGCCGAAGCCATTGGCCATTGCCCATGGCTGATCGTTATGTATTGTATTTTAGTATTTTTTCTGTTATTGACTCAAACTGTGTATAACTAACTTACAAGTCATACAGTCATACAATCTTTTACAGAATCGATGCACACATTTGTACTCTAAGTAAGTGAAGAAATATTTTCACGTCTGATCTCGCATTCTATGAGCTCTGAAAACTCATTTGAAAAATATTACTCCACGTAATGTCAGCGCCATTAAGATAAAACTTCATTAATATACCCGATAGTATTTCTATAGATTCGGAGTACTATAAAAACAAATTCATACTTTAAAACCACTTTATAGTCAAATGAGCATGGTACACTAAATGAGTGCTGAAATTATCAATGAAGTCAGAGATAGGCGATGGGTCTGACGACAGGGGATGTCAGCCAAGAGGGGTAAAATGAATCAATTTTTTCTCTAAAAAGTGCCCCCTTTTCGAGTTTTCACCACCAAATCATCGAAAAACAAAGGGGCCTCAGCCAAAATCTCAGGGGGGTTAACCCCCTATACCCCCATTGCCTATCTCTGCAATGAAATCGTATAAGATATTAATGATTCCTTAACAAATTGTTAATCACCCAGGTATAAAAGTAAATACTGTATGTGAAAATCCGAATTTGGTGCAATTTGGTGCTTGCTCATTATTGTTTCGAAGAGAAAAAATGAATGAATAGTTTTGGAAACAATTAAAAGAATTAAATGAAATAATTTCCGCTAAAATTCAATTAAACTGACTTTAAGTCACAATGAAATGGCTTTTGGCTTAAATAGAAATTATTTATCAGTATTGGCAGTAATGACTCAATAGTGTGAGAAATTGTTAGTAGAATAGAACAGAAATGATAAATAGCTTTCGAGTCTATCAGATCATTGAAACTCAATTTCAGACTTTTTGGCGAATACTGTAATTCAATAAATCTTCGGATGTTTTCTCTTTTGATTTCTAAATTTTGTCGTAAATTAAATTTAAATATTTGATAGATAACAGTAATTTGAAATAAAGTTCCCGATAGATTTCATTCAAATACAAATCATCAAGATAGATAGATAGATGGTCAGGTTCAGATTCGCCTCGGGCTTCAAGGCCTCCAATTTCACGCATAAAATATAATCTAAATACAGATATTTTGTAAAATTCATTCAATTTAAAGGAAAAATTTAATCAATAATTTACGAAATCTAAATATGTGGAGGGTCAAATCGGTTTGTAGAGTTTGGACTTGCTTGTAGCAATTTAAATGATATTAGTCTAATAATGTCATAACATTACGATCTTTTCAAACAAAAATGAATGAATGAAATACACAAAAAGCAAAGACGGCTTATAAGGAAAATGGAAGAACATCTCATCCCTACTGTACTGTAGGGAGTTATCAATTGAGCTTGGTTCGCTCATTTTTCTAATTGAAATCAGTTCTGCTTCTAATTCAGGAAAATATTTGTTTTCTAATACTAATCAAACAGAAAGGAAAGTTTTGATTGCATTTTGCTGTTAAGTTAGAGCTCTTACAAATCGCTTCAATCCTTATAACTAGTTCTTCACAAAAAACTCGATAATTAGACGAAAGCAATCATTTACTGAAGAATTACTGTAAGAAAAGAAGACATTCATTGATTCACAAAAGTATTGTATTCTAGTATTTGAAGTGAAACGATGTCAGCATTTAATAGAAATCGATTCTTTCAATCGTATGTCTGCTCTAAAGCTTTAATTCGCACAAAACTATTGTTGAATTGAATTTCTTTGCAGAATATTATGAATAAAATCCTTTACAATATGTTTTTTACTGAAGACTTGTTAAGCAAATGACAGAAAAATAGAAAATCATTTTTGAGATTTCAAATAAAATTCTTCTCTTAAATAAACAGTTGATTGAAAAAGACGGAAAAATCAATTCATATATTCTAAAAAATATTTCGTTTCATAACTTATTTGTGAAAATATATAAATTCTTAATTGAAAAGACAGCGAATGCTAACAAATAATGTGTAAAACAATAACCAATGGAACCAAAGGAAGGAAAAGAACTTATTTTCTGATATATAGTATATTATATTACTATTGTTCGACAATTTTGTTGTCCGGTCATTGAATCTCAAGGGTTTTGAATTATACCACAAAAGGAAGAATTTACTGATGAGTTGACTAATAAATGAATTGAAACAATTCTCATAAGACTCGTATTGAATACAGCAGCACAGGGAGGAAAGGCAATCTTTTTGGGTAAACTGGATGATCTTCTGGCCACTGAGGTATAAAAACAAATTTAATTAGTGTTTCAGAACAACTCTAAAAATAGACAAATATAAAATGTGACCCTGGCCTCTTCATTTGGAAGCTGAGACCCATTCGGAATCTCTGATCAACTGTCTGTATATAAAAGGCTAATAATATCGCCTTTCGTTACAATATTCTCTGCAATCTCTTGTAGCAGAGGGTCTATTTGACCAGGGTCTATCTTTCCACTATATAAAATGCTACACAACTTCTTGTGTACAGTATATTGAATTGCCTTCAGGTTTATCCACTCTGTTATAACAGTTGTGCCACTACTCAACTAATAAGTAAATTAAGTTATAATATGAATGTTATGTCAGCCCTAATACCTATTCATAATTTATATCGAAATTATAGCGAAACTAATGAATTCTTCGGTCAATAGATTTTCGTTTTATTAATCATTGATATTCATCAGTATTTATGAGTTATTGCATCGAATCATAAATACATAGATTATATGAAACCTAAAAATATAACTGAATTGAGAAATACCTGATAAGTGAAAACTTGAGTCGTTTACACAAATTGATTCTTCGACCCAATCATCGAATGCACACAAACCGTAAACACAACTAATTAGCGGATAATCAAAGTCTAGACACCTGTAGATAATTGATGCGATGCGAGACTACACCAGTATTTCGCTTATCCGACCAAATCTCGGAACGAAACCAAATTAAGGTAATCACGAAATGAAAATAAACTAAGACTGATCAGTGATAAACAGAAACTAGCTCAAAAGACTGTTCTGACGTAAGGATCTGTTTGATCAGAATCTATTGACATGAATGGAGGGATTAATAGCGTCGTTGCCGTACAGTGTTGTTGGCTTTGATTTAGAGTTTGTGTCGTTTTTTGCACAATATTTGCGATAACAAATCCGGATCAGTAGTATCAGCACAAGTACTCCTATCATTTGCGCCACAGGAAGTATAACGACCAGAATCACCGAAAGGGATCCGCTGTCGTCATTTGGATCACTCAGATGAGGACGGGGTAGTCTTGAGCCACCTTGATCATATGGGAATATTGAATTTAAACATTTCTACAATTAATAAATGAATATACAGTATTTGCTCGCCTTTGGTAGCAATAGCTCCTCCTCTGCCACCGGCACACAAGACATGTTTGATTTGATTAATTAACAGGAATTCTATGAAAAGTATTTTATTTAATTCAAACACTTTTAAAGAAAACATTATTTGAATTGAAGTAAACAATCGTCTCATTCATAACGAGTTATTCAAACAGTGAATATGAAATGAAATGAAAGAAAACTTTAAGAAAGGAATTGTAGGCTTCAGATGATCTGAACGTTTGGATGGAGAGCTCATAACTTTTGGAGTGAACAACACATCCCGACTACTATTTAGATCTTTATGTGCACTCTTATGCACGTTCTCCTCATCGTATCGATTGGCGCCAACTCTGTCGCTCCCTTTGGTCTTATGGATGGTTTTGTTCTCGAGATTCACTTCAATTGAATTCTAGTGTAGTCTTAGTTTTGCAAACAAAGCTGACACTGAAAACACTCGCAAATGAATTATATTTACCAATAGTTAGCGATTGAGTCCATTGAACACTGAATACTAGTACTGCTATTTGACATACAATACTAAACTTCTTATTTAACTCGTTATAATAAATCGATTTATTCAACTCAACGCACAATAGTTTAAGTAATCAGGTCTTAGTTTTATAGCCAATCCCTCTTTATTAGTGATGAACACAATTCTGAAAATAATCTCAAATACTGTACAGAAATCGTTAAGTTTAAGAGAGTTAGGAATTGTGTTATATTATTCATGAATATAAGGATATTTTGCTTTGAGTTTTCTAATGCCGACAATATGTGTAAAACAATTCAAACAACAAATTGAAAAATGAAAATCTGAGTTCAAAACATGATTTCCAAACTTGTGATCTCTTCGCCTATTCTTCTGTTTTATTTGATATGAATTTCAAATCTATTTATAAAAACTATTTTCAAAGCTTTAAGTATTTCCTTTTTCCTCATCAGTTGAAGCCAGAGATAGGCAATGGGTCTGACGACAGGGGGGGGGATAAGCAAAAAATTTTTACCAAAATCGGTACAATGAATCACTTTTTTCGCCCAAAAGTGCCCCCATTTTCGAGTTTTCTCCTCCAAATCATCGAAAAACAAAGGTAGGTATGTCTCAGCCAAAATCACAGGGGGTATACCACCCTATACCCCCATTGCCTATCACTGGTTGAAGCGCTAAAGAATATTCTTTATCTGTTTTATGTACTGATAAGAGTTATGGATTCCCAGCGCCAGTGATAGCCCTTTTCAGAAAATCAGTCATACATTCATTCTTATATGTAATTTCAAATGAGCACTGAATACAGGGACGCATATCTACATACTTCTAGATTTTCTGAAGTCATGTCATATATAAGGATGAGTTACTATTGGTTAGGTTATGAAACAAGTAAAGCAACCGAATAAATAGTCGGTGTCATCACTGCCAACAAAGGGGGTCTTTGCACATCAACTCAAAAGTAAGCAGGGTTAACGTTCAAACGCAGTTCAAAGATGACATTTTTGTGTTGAAGAAAGCACTGTTTGAACCGAAGCTTTCCATTTGAAAGCGCATACATGAACTAGGTTCGAAAGTTAACCTGCTTACTATTGAGTTGATATGCTAACTTCCCCTTTGTTTGTTATGATCACACCCGACTCATATGCACGACAAGGCTCTACGCTTTACAGGCTCTGCTGATAGCACTCAAAAATATACATTTATCCAATAGTAAGTCAGAATATCATAGGATTTCAAACACTTGAGTCTTAAGAGATGACATATAATTGTTTTGACTCTCACTTTACCCGTCTGTTCGCAAACAAGATTTAGTTGAGTCGAAGCAATGAATTCATATTTGAAAGCACTTAAACATTCATTTATTAAACATTATTCAAATGAAAATTTTTGTAAATATTTTTGTTTTGAGAGTAGGTTTCAATTCTGAGATATTTTTCATAGAATTGCTTTTTGACAGAACTTAATGTGAGTAGAGTTGACTCAAAATCCATATATTTATAGCATTGGGCAAAGAATGTCTGAATAAATAATTTAGACTTTATTTCGTTTCTTCTATGCAGTCATTATAGGCCTTAAAAGTCTTTTTTATTGATTTGTGATTCAAAGCAATTCAAACTATTCTTATTTACATTCAAAAAAACCTCTTATATAATAGATTTGCATTAATTCGGAAACACCTTTAAAGCAGAGATGCCCACTACAGGATGCCCACTACATACAAGTTTAATCTTAAGTGGAAACTCATGTACAGTATATGTCAGTTAAATAGATTTGAATAAATAATTTATAGTATAAATATACAGATGAATCACTAGCTCATTGCTAATTACAAATACCTATCCTGAATCATTTGCTTTCAGATTCTTCTTTGAATACCCGGGTTACTCCAGTTCTTAGAGACTGACAGTGAATAGATTGGAAAACTCTTAAGTATTTTAATGAATGCAAACATTGACCAAATAATGGTTTTTTGAGATTTTAAACTAATATTGTTTCTCATAATTGTCATAAAAACCTTCAGTCCATTTGAAAGTTTCAGCTGATTTGAGGCTCTTCTATAGTTAGCACTTATTAATAATAGTATATAATATTAATATTACATAAAGACAATAATACCTTACGTCTACTCCATCACCAAATTAGGTGTATCTCAAGGCACTTGAGTGGGAATAATGACAAATGAATTTCTGTTCAATTCAATTGTAATCACAGAATAATAATATAAATATTCTTAAAAATCCAAACGAATTGAATTCACATAAAAGAAAAATTAATGAAATATTTGAACTGAATATGTATTATATATTAATTTTTATATTCGCTTTGCATTTATCAATCTTTCCAGCTTTGGGTAAGTATCTGAAGATTAAGATTAACTCAGTTCTGATGAAATATCAATTCCATCCAAAGCCTCATCGGATTGTCCGCTCGAATGCAAAGCCAATAAATCCAATAATTCTGAACCGATTTGTGCCTCAAATGGAAATACTTACGAATCGTTTTGCGATATGAAAAAGACTAACTGCAGGTTAGAATCCATGTTCTAAACGCTCGGCTCCAGTCCTATACCAGTCATCTATCACTCTATTCTAATATAATTGAATTCTCAAAAGCCTTATTCAAGTGGAATGGGAGAAGTGTAGAGGCAATCATCCTCTCTGTCCTTCCAATTGCCTCGACATTCAGGATCCTGTTTGTGGAGGTTTGCAGACATTGTTTGCTTTCAATTCTATCAAATCATTAATTTTCATATTTCTCAATACCGGCCGAAGAGGACGGGAAGTTCTATACTAACAAATGCATTCTTCATAAGAGGAATTGCGGGTAAACGCACTTAAAATTTTCATTACATACTATTTCTGACTGAATATTGATTAAAATTTTCTGCTTTCTGTGAATAATTCAAATAATTATTTAATAGCAAACAAATCTCTGAGCGATCGCCTCTGTATTGCTTCGGAAGGAACAGACGTGAGTTTGACTATTGAATGATCATATGATTCATATGTTATATTACACATACGAATAGAATTTTTGGAAAATATATTTGTATTAGCAAGCTTAAAATCTGACCGCTTTCGTTTAAGTGAGCATAGCATAGCCAGTACATTTTTTTTGATTAAACAACTTATCTATTATTTGTGTTCTTTTATTTAACTTCTAAATAAATATGAATATTCTGTTCGGAATAGTTTTATGGCTTAAAACAGAATAATTCGAAAGTAAGTCTAATTTTAGTCCAAAGGGTTTAATCGATTGTATTTCAGATGAGAGACAGTTCGAGATCTGTCCGAAAGCGTGTTTGGAATACCCGAAACCCGTTTGTGGAAGCGATGGACAAATCTATTTGAATGAATGCCAACTCAAACAACTCAATTGCGGGTCAAATAAGAAATTCAATCGTTTTTATAATCATTTCAATAAATTATATTAATTTTACAGAAAAGACGTGAAAGAGCTTCCACTGAATCATTGCATTAAAGCACCCAGGTATGCTATAATACCAGCAGCTCATTGTATTTTTTATTAAATAAGAAATGACAAACATTTTCATTAAATTCTTTAATATTTATAATTTTTTGGTATTTTTTACAGCTGTCCGGGTATGCTATCAGTGCTATAAATATAACATTTATTTTGATTAATAATTGAATACAATCTCCACTTAAATAGAGGCCTGTCTTCCGATCTATGATCCGGTTTGTGGGTAAGCATTAAAATTATGGTTCAATCAAAACAAAAGTATTAATTGAAATAAATTCAGTTCTGATGGAAAGGTATACTTAAATCACTGCAAAATGGTTTACGAAAATTGTGAGAAAAATGTTATAAATATTAATATAAAGCGAATGCCTCTCCGGTTCTGTGTCGGCGACGACGAAGAAAAGCTCTAAAAGTTTTTTATTAACTCAAAAAATAAATGTTTTTTAAGTAATAATAATTAATAATACAATGAATTAATGATTTGTTTGAATAAAATCGTATAAAATGTGATACTATTTAATGCAAACGTCATTTTGAGGCAGACTTTCAATAGTGAAGTGAAAGTTCAATGAATGGAAATCACACGAAGTCTTTAAGACCACTGGCAGTGAAAGGAATATTAGGAACGAAAATAGTATTAATAGAAATACAGCAAAGATTAAAGCCTGGGTCAAATTGAGTGCAAAACTCTGCCTTTCCTTCTGTTTCGACGATTTGTTCGATGTTTTCTCAATTGTTAGCGAAGATAGCGAACCGCTGACTTCACTCACATAACTCTCTTCACTGCACTTTCCAATCGAGTCTTTCCTATAGTACTGTCCACTTATATAACGATTTCTGAGAAGAGAGTCGTTTGAGTTGTAGAAAGAGTTGCGCTTATAGTCAAACATATGCGGAGACCAACTGTTTGTCGTTGTCTTCACTGAAGGATACAATCGATTGACTGCCGATTCACCTGAAGGACAGACATTACTCCAAGTTTTCAAAGAATTCAATGAAAGCAATTAAAAGATTAGATGACTTACCGCTTATTGATTCAGTAGCAGATGGCGGTGGGGTAACCAGACCTGGCATGTGATGACTGATCCATTGGGAAGTACTGGCGAACTGTGTTCTGCTTCCAAGATATGGCACTGAAGTGAGTCTATTCGTTCGTAAACTTCTGTTCGGACTTGTATTTGGTTCGAAGGGTGAGACCCAAGATGTCTGTGCTATGGATTGGTAGTTGAATTTTGCCGGAAGTATAATATTTCTGTTGAAAGAATTGTCACTAAAAAGTGACGAATGAACGGAACCATTGGAACCATTGCTTGTCTTTGTCTGCTCTTTATTCAAATACCCATTCGTTTGAATCGAATTTATTTTAGGATCCGATTCGTCGACAATACAAAGAGATTTTATTTGTTCGCCAATCGATTGATTCTCACATTTATTTGTCTTTTTATAGTTTTCGCTGAAATTCTTTACTTGTCTTCCATTTGAACAAACATTTGGTTTAGTTTTTAGTGAACTTTTGAACGACTTATTTGAATGTTCTTTAGTTTTATATAATATTTGTTTGGTTTTAGAGTTTGTGTCGAATAATGCAAACAAAGGATACAAACGAAAGGAAATATTGATTACAGAGAAGAGTATCAAAACTGTCGATAATATCGGTCGCAACAGAATTAAGTCTATTTTGTCGACATTTGTCAATATTATAGGCGTTTCGGTTGATATAAAGCCCATCCATAAGAGCAGACAAAATACGTTTGTCGTTTGTAATGACTTTTTGCCGTTTATTACAATAGCACTGATTGTGGCGACGAATCCGATGACAATCAGAAGAGTCTGATTCCACAAATAGTAGTCAAGAAATTGAATCAAACTTATGGGCACTTCTATTAGTGTTAACTCAGTTACGCACTGGTATTCATTCAATGCCAACACAAACAGAATTATAGCACAAAATAGACTAATGTTTTCCAATACAAGAATCGATAGGAATATAAACCAAATTCTCTTTGATTTGTCGTTCTGTCGGACAAACACCGAATCATTTTCTGCATTGCGTGTCAAGTGATAGCAATTCCTATCGAAGTCTTTCCGACAATTAATTGCTTTTAATAAAACATTTTTGACTTTTGTTTCGCAATTCTGACACAATTTGTATTCATTTTCTAAATATTTTTTATATTCATCGCATTCTTGAGTGAAATTCAATTCATTAAAGGGTATGAATTCCGCCAACAGTTTTACTTTAATCTCTTGTCTGACATTGCATTCGTTGCACAGTTGGTCAGAGTTGGCGTAACAGTCAGGGATTGGTTGGCAGTATAGCTGAGGATTTTCAGTTGAGTCCAATTGACTGTAAATCACTTTATTATAGTTCCCGTCCTATTCGTACATAATTAATGTAGAGATTATCGTAGAATTGACTGAGCAGGGCATAAGCAGGGTACAAACAGAGCACAAACAGGGGTACATTCAAAGTTTGAAACATTATTAAACTATTTATAGTTATTCTCAAACAGAATAATAAAAGTCTATTAAATTGCTATCCAATAGAGTTGTGTTCAATAAATAGTTAGTTTGTCTGTAATTCTCCAATATTTCTCCAAAACACTACAAATACTCTGATTCCACAGTTTATTGCATTCAAATTGTTGTCATATAAAGCAAATCTGAATTTTATATGAGATTTAGTTTAACTTATATTGAATTCTGTTTGCATTCAATAATTGTATTATTTATTTATAAAATGTTTTCGCATTCAAAATATGCGAATCTGTTAATCAATTGTCTTATTTAGAGCTCATTTATCATTATAATAGGGTTGGGCTGACGACTGTCAGGGTTGGGCTAAACGCCGGCACAATTGGAAACATTGATTAATTTTACGGCAAAGCAATTGAGCGCTCATTTAGTCTTCATTTCAAACACATTCACGCATTCAGTGCTCAGACTTGAGACCAATACTCAAATTAATATAAAACTAATAATTATTGTTATTATTGTCAGTATTTCTATCAATCAATCAATCAATGAGTGAATCAATGGTCAAATACCTCCGAAAATCCGTTGTATTGCTGGCAATGAAGACAATTGAATGAATTTCTTTGACTGAATGAGACTTTTTGTGATTTGTGGCAAAACCAACAAATCTGTTGATACGGAAAGTGTCGTCTGATTTGAAGCCAATTGTAATACAAATACAAAATATATATTAATATTAATATTAGTATTCATTAAATATTAATTGCAATTAAAACCGAAAACAAATTGAAAAAAACAAATGACTGAAACAAACCTTATTTTGAAAAACAAATATAAAACGATATATAATATGAAGAATAAGAGTATAAATAATTTTGTGAAATAATATACGGTTTGACTCGAAATCATATTTAAATAAAACAACAATTAATTAATTAATTCATTTGAATCCAAGACTAACTGTAATTAATGTGAAAACAGCGGCAAAACGTTCAGTGCTTTCACATTGTATTCAATGCTTTCTGCAATGCATTGGGCGGACGAGTCATCCACAAAGTATATTGAGACCAGGGATCAGGTGCTCAGCAAAAGAGATATGAATTGAATGAAGAATCGAATGAAAGCAAAAATAAAACGTTTATTGAATGCAAACAAAACGAATGAATGATAAAAATAAACGAAACGAATATAAAAATGACATTGAATTGAATGCCTGCGCGAGAGACAGATAGAGAGCGAGACATAATAGGAGGCTTAGGGCCTCAATATACTCATTATTGCATTTATATCAAACCCTCTTTCCATAAATTGTAAAATTGTTATATAATATTGAGTTCTCTTATTCTGTTCCCTTCCCTCCCTTCCCCTCCAGTCTATGTAACACATCTTTATGGGCTGATAGGCAGAAGTGGTGACACATTTGGAACATTTTATTAAATAGTTTTTATAAATGTATAAACTTTTGAATGATTTTCAGAATAAAATCAAATATTTTAGTAAAAGTTCATTGTATTCCGGGTTATTTTTGTTATTTTTGAACTGCTTTTAGCTCTTCTGTTCAGTTTATCGCTGTTTAGAAAAAAGAACAGTATGGGTGCACCTGTACCCATGGGTATACAAGTATGCAATAAATTATGATAAATTGAGCCCTGCATCTTTGATAATAATGGCAAACATTTTAGGATAGAATAGAATTTTATTTTTGGATAAAATTTGATCAAAAAATGAATGAAAATGAAAAACAATTAAATATTTTGTAATAAAAAAAACATAATTTTATTATAGATTTTAAGTTCGCTTTAATAATGAATTTGTAAAATAAAAAAAATTGAATGGATTTGGGTTTGAATGGGAAACAGATCTTTGGTTAACCAAAACTAAGTTATGCCTTAAATAATGCTTTTTTACAATCATTTCAATGAATTTGTATATAATATGAGTAAACAATCGATAATTACTTTAATATGCGATTCAAGCCATCAGTTCTTAATGTAGACCAAACTTAAGGGAAAAATCGTTTTAAGAAATAATATGTTTTTACAAATGAATTGAATTTAAATATTCTATGGATTTGTTTAAAACTAAATCTAGTCTTAAGTTAACAACAATTTTGAATTCCGACCAAAACTACAGCAAAAATCATTTCATTTGACCGAAAGCTGATCCAAGAGCTGAGAGGCAGCCCTTTCCATGTCGTAGTTGGCCGACGCCAATGCCTTTTCGCACTCGACCCGACCGGAAATGCCTAACTTCAAGAGCTGAGACAACTGTAGTTGTTTGAGGGCTGCGATGGCGTCCATATTGTTCTTATAAAGGGCTGAAATGCACTCCTCTTTCGACGCACTCTTCACTCGGTTCTGGAGTCGAGTCACCAATGATTGCGGAAATTCCATATTAGTCGGCACAGACGCGCCGGGTATTGAGTTGTGACTAACGCCCAGTCCGTAGATTGCTTCCCGAGACGGCGCAGTCGGCGTCACCAGAAATGGCTTTACATGTGCTGTGTTTGAGGTCAAAGTTGACCCTTTGGTGGGCAGACATACGGTGGCGAATGTCGTGTCCAATGAACTGTGATTCGGATGAGTCGGAGTCGCACTACAACTGGTCCTTCTGTTGGTCGCATACTTTGGTGGCGGCTGTAAGAGTGGTATTGGGTTTACATTCGTATCCTTTCTCTCATTGGTTTGATTCATAGGTTTAATGAATTTGGACTCGAGTTCTAAAATGAATTCTTTAGTCATAGGGTTCGGGAATTGGCTTTCGATTCTATTCTCGAATTTCAGCTCATTTTCAGCGATTAATTCGTTTTCTGGCCGTAAGTCTTGAGAATCAAAATTATCGGAAAATTTTGGTGAATGTGTTGATCGGATCTCATTGACTGTTGTCTCCAACCAATCAAACGCTTTGTCACGTCTTTGGATAGTTATGTCGTTCGGATGACCAGAATATTGTTTCCAATCATTCTCTGAATTGGGAACAAATGTATGACTTTGTGGAACCGTAGGCATCGATGACTTAAGAGATTCTTCCGGTTCTTCATTGGAAGCGACGGCTGAATAATAGCGGCCTTTAGTAGTGGCCAATGGGTTGTCGTTATTTGGGGTCACATCTGATGATTCATATGGAGGGGAATAGTATTTGAATGACTGAGTCGTATCGTTAGAACCAATCGGAAGATTGCAATACTGGGGCTCTTCTAGCGGTTCGTTCGGATCTCTCTGACCGATAGAACTGATAGCTCTGTGCGTTTCAGTCATTATCTGCTGAGCAGTTGTAGAACTGACCGGCAATTCGTCGCTCAAATCAATTAAGAGTCCGTCCAATGATTGGCCGTTTGTTTGCTGTTCAGGCCATTGATCTGCGGCTGACTTGAGTTGAGTGAAGGAAAGGGAACGTCGTCTCAGATTTGATTTGTTGTTAATCCTGTTTTGTATGTCCTTTTCGTTTTGGAGCCGATTATATCCGAATTGATTTAATTTCTTTGATTCGATTTGTTTGAAATCAGACAAATGTAGTGACTCTGAGGTCAGACAACCAACCGATCGATTGAAGAGAAATTCAAACTCAGAACCGATCGAAACAGATATGGGTTTCAAGACTTACTTTTGTTCCGATTCGCTAACTTCGGAGCTGAAGGCAAATCCATATCTATTCCGGACACATCTGGCGGTTCCATCGGGTTCTTCAGATACATGTCGTCAATGTATGCCGGGTTACCCCAGGATTCAGCGCCGTGTCCTCCGTGTCCGACGTGAATAAAGCTATTCCTCAACGGTTTGCTTATATCGCTGGGAGTAATGGATTTGGGGTTTGCGGACACACATCGGGGGAAATACCCGATCGTATGGGTTCTGGAAATCAATAAATAGTTATTAATATTTATTCCAATTATTTTAATAATTTTTTTTGAATCGCACCGTTGGCTCTGACCCCTCCACCAGTAGTTCTCAGGCCTGCCATCAATGACCTCAATCTCATCGTTCACTTCAATCTTCAAATAGAGTTCTGAAACTGTGTTTGACGTCTGAACCGCCAGTTTTGGGTGATTTTCAGGGTTTCCGTCAAACCTCTGCTGTGCTCTCAGTCTTATAGGTCGGGCCTCACAGAAGAAATCTTTGAGTGCAACGAATGTTGGCCTGTCGTTCGGATTGGCGGCCCAACACTGGAGTAAGAGTTGATAGATTTCAAAGGCGCAGGCGTTCGGCTGCGGCAGACGTTCCCCTTCTTTATCAATCTTATGCAGAATCTGTGCCCCATTCAGGCCAACCCACGGCTCCCCTCCAAACATAAACATTTCCCAAACGCATACCTATAGTATAGACACAAAAAATCTAAATAAGCTCTAACTTAGTTCAGGGTTGGGTTGGGTTGACCTCAAATCAACCATTGGTTCAATAATCATAATAATGTAAAGTCAGGCACAATATGTTGTGGAGTATAATAAACGAAGACAACAAACCCCGAACATCCAGGTGTCGCTCGCGTGAGCGAACTGTCTGGATTTGAGTGACTCGGGTGCACACCAAGGGAACGGCACTTTCTTATGTTCGTTCATTATATAGCAGTCTTCGTGTGAAGGTATGGCTCGCATGAGTCCGAAGTCACCGATTTTGATGGTGTCGTTGGAGGCCAGGAGTACATTACGTGCCGCCAAATCCCTGTGAATGAAGCGCTTGGACTCTAAATATGCCATTCCTTGAGATATTTGAATCGCGTATTCGATTAGAGTTGAAATAGATGTGTGTCCGCACTCTTTGCGCAGTCTGTCCCTTAAGGATCCAATGCTGGCCAGTTCGGTGACCATCATCATTGGGGAGGACAGGACTATGCCGTAGAGTCGGATCAGATTCGGGTGATTCAACTGATGCATTGCATTCACTTCCTTCTCGAAGTCATCCAGTGCTGTCGGTTGGGCTAATACTTCTTGTTTTAATACTTTTACCGCAACTTCTTTGATCTGACCGTTGGGTAGAGTCCACTCCCCTTTCATCACAACCTTGGGTTCAAAATGAGTTGAGTTTGTGTTAACTTACAGTTAGTTCGACTCAATTATTAAATAATTTCAATAAAAATGAACAAGAGTTCAGTTACTATGTGCCCACATTATCAGCTGCTCCTGCTATAAATTAAGGCCATCAGATGCCCGGATACATTTCGTGATAAAAGAGAGTATATTCTCAGACTTAAGTGGTTTTAGTTCTCATTGTATTATTAATATAAGATTTTTAAGTCAATTCATTTGAATGATTCAGTTCTCACGTACTTATAGTTTAACTTTAATTATGATTATTATAGTAATTAACGGCAAATGAAACGCCAATTTGGGATCATTTTTGTACTCATATCATATAAATGGACAACAATTTTGTTTTAAACATTGCGAGCCATTGACCAAACGGTAGGTAAATATATCGGTTCATACTGTCAATGGTGTGCTTGTTAACTGAAATTGATAGTTCAATTTGTATTTAGGTTGTTGTCAGGTCAATTTGTTAGAATTGAACAAGAACGTATTCTTATAAGCAGAGGTGGTCAGGTTCAAAAAAAGGTTTAAAAAATCATACGATTTTTTGTATGAACTTCTTCTCTCTTCGATCACTTATATTCAAGAAAACTATTACTAATTAAGTATTGTTTGCAAACCAACTGATAATTATAGCACTTTCTGCGTAAAAGTCATTTCTATACTGAATATATTATTTGAACTCAAAGCTCATGGCATTAGTAATGTCTTATTTGTTGCTCTCTATGAACTGGTTTGTACACAGATTAATATTATAAGCATATTGGCAGTATACTGCCACTATTGGGAAGCGTAGTATCATAGTGTAGGATGTTTTATTGAAATTATAAAAAGTGCTTGCTCGCATTAAATTCTATCCATCTAATAAATCATATCCCGGCTAAATTAATGATAGACCGAAAAGAAAATTAATTTTAATTTTATTTAATGAAAAATAATCGAAACAAAGCTTTACTTTTAAAACAATTTATAATAATTTTATTTAATGTATCGAAACATTATCACCAGAGCCAGGAAAACCGTTCCGCCTTCTCGTGCATATGAGTCTGGTGTCATTATAACAAACAAATGTAGAGTTAACATGTCAATAGTTAGCAGGTTAACTTTCAAACACAGTTCAAGTATGCGGTCTCAAATGAAAAGTTCCAAGCTCAAGCAATGTTCTTTCATCACAGAAATTGACATTGAATGACTCATTGAATTTCGTTTGAAAGTTAACCTGATAACTATTGAGTTTATGTGTCAACTCCACTTTGTTTGTTAGTATGACACCAGACTCATATGCACGGGAAAGGGGGAACGGTTTTTCAGGCTCTGGTTATCAAAATCTATTAGAGCTGTGAATAACATCTTTAAAACCTCGTTAATAATGGTTATGACATAAATTCGTTGACAAAATTAAGTCAACAAATGTCGAAAAATTTAGACAAATATTTAATTTTTGAGATACTATTGATCCATATGAGCAGAAAAAGTAAAACTGTTTGAGTCCCTGGTCAATCTTAATGAAACACTTAAATAAATGCACAGATTCTTGTTGGAATAAAATACTAGGAAATGACCTTCCTACTCCATAATACCTTTTCACTAATTCTCAACAAATAATAAATAAATATAAGTTTAAAGCATTTGTAAGAATATTATTGCAATTATTTATACAATTCAGTAAAATGTAGTTAAAAGCAATTTCTTATAATTCTCCTAATTATTCGGTATAATTTAAAGTGTGCAAGGGGGTATTGCCAGAATCTGAGTTTGAACCTTCCCGTCAAGTTTTAACTCGGTTACTTTGAAGGCAATATGATACAAAACGCTGATCTGAGGGAATCCATCCTTGATCATTAACATTTCCCCCCACATATATCTGATATTTTCGAACTTGCACATCTCTAATATAATTTATTAATATAATATAGAATTTCTGATATTATATTAATATTAATACTTAATTAAAGTAAAACATAATCTCAACAAAAAAAAGAAACATTTTTTTGAATTAATTATAAAAATAATTAATCATTTTATTCTTTTTTTGTTGAGATTATGTTTTACTTTATGAGCAATATGAGCAAGCTTGTTATCAAGCATTGAATCTAAATGACTTTTTCTAAACTATTTAATATAATAGGTTAGACAGGGCAAAATGATGGAAAAGCTTGTACTGTAGTTCCAATAATAAAATCAACCGAATTTATATAAAATAAATATTGAACTTTGACCTGCTCACATTTAAGTTTGTTTAAGTAATTGTTAATTTCGGTCAAATTCTATACAAATTATTAGTTTTAATCAAACACTTTGCAAATCAGCAACAATTTTGTTAATTCCAAACTCAAAAGCATAATTAGATTGCCCCCCCTTGCACATCACTTAATAACACATCATTATATATGTGAACAAATGTGATTTAATGTAAAATTATGAAAAATACTATATGTGCCAGTATGTGCTGTATGTGCCTACAAGTCTAATGTTCAGATTATACTGAACGCACGCACAGAATATTCTACAATTTATTGGCTTCAATAATGTTAAGTCAAATATAGCTGAGCTTTGCTTTAAAATAATATGAAAATAGATTAATTAAAGTAGACTTTTGTGGTAAACACTAATTGTCTGAATAAGTGAAGGGTTTATAAATGCATATATTCAATATTTAAAATTGAGTCAGGCTGAACTATATTTTATTAATGCAATTGTTATTAATGGCATTTTTCCTGAATTCCTATTATCACTGCTTTTCTTCTATTATAATAAATTTTATGTCAAATTCTACTCTAATATGAAATACAGTGTAGTTTATGCAATAACAGGGATGCAGAAGGTGGGTTAACCCATAATAAAGCCATGGTGCTAGTTGAATCTAAACAAGATGAGAATTTGTCTTGAGGAATAAATGCTTTGAATCCCGGAACACCTTGATTGCGAGTATCAAGACCAGGTAATTTCAGACCCTGTAGCCGACTGGCGATCCTCATCACACCTGATATGGTTTGTTGTATTTGTAGAATAAAAAGTATTTATTGAAACTACTGTTCAGTATAGTTGTTAATAATGACAGATATGATTCAACACATTCTTTAGAATTGCTTACAGAATATAAAATAAGTTATGCGTTGACAGAGAATATACAGACGAATAAAGCCATAAGAATGGAGTCGATTATCTCAAAGAAATTCTTTAATGTTAAGCATCAGTTGTTCACTGAATCAATAATTTATTTGAAAGTTTGGAAGTTTTAAAGTATAATTCATATGAAAAATACTGTATAATGAGTTTGCAATTTATATAAAGACTGAGAATTAAAATGTGTTCTCATATTTCAATATAATATAACAGAATATTCTGACAATTGCTTGAATGCAAAGTCATTTCTGAGAGTTTATTACTAGACTTATAAATAATATTAAGTATTATTATTACTATAATTCATCGGATATTATAATCACATCTTTTCATAACTTCAGTAAAAATTAAATTATGATAAGAGATAAGATGATCAAGGTGAAATATATGGCATAAAATATTCATAAAGAATATATTTCAAGATTTTAAACTCAATTTATAAACTTATGAACTTAGGCCTAGAGCTTTTTAGATTTGAACCAAAATTGATTCGGTTCACTTGTTAGCATTTAAGTGTAGGCATTATTCCGGTTCAATTTTTCAGTCAACTGAAACTTAAGAAAATTTTTGGCCAAACGCCTACTTAGCTCATACATCTGCTGCACAGATCAGTTTTCTATTTAAATTGAATTTTATTGCAAAATAGCACTGTTTTTGATCCAATTGTTAGAATAATAACAAAATTTGTGACAATGAAAGCGCTTTTGTATTCATTTTTATAATACTCTACAAATCATTCATACGATTCATAGAAATTCTATTTTAATGTCAATTAATATATTATGAGAGCATTTGACGCAAACAATACAACAAAAGCAATTCTGAATTCAATTCGTTGCAAAATTCTCTGATTTTGTAATAAAGATAATATATATTTGTTTTTGAATAGTTCCTCATTTTTGTCATTCATTAAACCATGTGAACATAACAAGAATATGACCAGGATAACATTATCAAAATTGTTAATAAGTGATATGAAATAAAACATATTCTGAGCAAACTTATAGGCATTGAAACAAACTTTTAGTCAATTATTCAAAACTAAATTATTCATACAATACCTGTCAAATCCTATAGCAGTTAAGGTCCAAACCGAGACGAATACCGAGGTTAACTGAACGAACTGTACGACTGGACACAACATGGGTGGAAATACCCATCTACCCAGCATGAATCCTGTATTAAAAGTTTAGTTTAGGAATATCTTTGCCTTAACTTGATGGCTGATCATAATTACCGGTATATGTGAAGGGTATGGAAAATGCAGCCATTGTTATGTCAGAGACGGATAAGTTAATCAGGAATTTCCATAACTCGGATGACATTCGTTCGCCTTTAATCAGTACTACTATTGTTATGATATTGAATGTCAATGATATGATAGCTGTCGTCGAATACAGCACTATAAGCATCACTTGATAGGGCCAGAATCCAAGTGCTTCCAGCGGTGGTATACTGTACTTATTGGACGAGTTCAGTGATATATTGTTATTCAAATACCAAATTGGATCCATTGCTCACAAAAACAAAACTATTTTTACACTTATTTTAAAAATATTTTTGAATAAAACTTCTGACAAATCAAGTGTTGGACTGAAGAGAAGTATTTGAACAGAATTCTATGTATTCAGTGATTCTTTCCTTTAGCCTGGTTCACAATTCTAATCAGGTTCATACAAACCATTTAACTTTATTTATAACTTCGTTAATGAAAGAAATCTTTTCTCTTAACTGATATGATATTTGCATAACAACTGAATTTATTGACACAATTACTGATTGTTTGCTTGACTTGAATCGACTGAAGAAACTATAATCGGGAGAGAAGTCACTACTCGTAAGGTATAGACAATTGTGAGTATCAGAGACACTGAGCGCAGCACAAGTCGCATACTAACTGTCCTCTTCTTGTGAACAAAGCCCACAATTGCATAAAATCGATCGAAAAGTATTTGGTGAGAGTCTGAGCCCTATTCTCGTGTGAAGAACATAAGCATAAATTGAAAGATATTTTTCTCATTCATAACTAAAATTCATAATAACTATAACTATAATAACTATAAGCTATTTATTTATTATTAGTTTAGTTAAGAATTCATACGACTCTGTACTCTGTATTAGACTTTTCTAAAGCTTATTATTCTTTACTTTATCTGAAAGTCAGCAAAGCTTACCTAAAATGATGCGCAAATCCTCTGCTTTTATCTAACGAACGAGAATTTATTTTTTTCATATACTGTAATATACAGACATTGTATACTACAGTATATAACATATTAAAGTACACAGGTACATTACACGAATAAGTGCATTCTTGCTTTATTCAATTATTTTATTTTCTAAAGACAAATAGTGGAAATTTTTAATGAATCCGATTTTGTCTTCAGATTAATCTTAATTCAGTTGATATTATTTATTAAAATATAACCTGTGCCATTTTATTAGTATCAGTATAAGGGATGTAATATTAGACTTTTCTTTCTGCTGGCTTTTCTTCGAAATCATTTTAAATTGTCTTTATATAGAATAACAAGAATTATATATGACCCTCAACTTTTTTGGGGACATTGCGTCTCCTGGATCATATTAATCAACAGTTTCTCATAAGCTTCAGATTGAACGGCGAATATTCAACACTTCGGGTATAGAATCCAATATAATATATGATAAGTTTGACAATTATTAGATCATATAATATATTAGATTATTAGATTAGAGCTCAGATTAATGGTGTGTCAGTATGCAAATTAAATAAGACTGGCCAAACCACAAAGCGGTGCCAAAATTTACTGCCGTATAATTGAGTTACGCGGGAGGAATGCAAATGACTTATAATCTCTGTTATAAATCAATTCAATCGAATGGAAAGTATTCTGAATTTACGTCAAATATAATAAAAACATTTTTTCGTTCTTCTTATATAAATGTTAAATATGTTTATTGTAAAGGAATTTCTCATCTCTTCTGTCCGATAATATATCTGTCATTTTTCTATATAAAATAAAATATTTTGACATTTATTAGTTTGAGATAAACTACAATCTTCTCTATAATATTCCTCATATAAAGAATATTCTCTTAGAAAACATCTGACTTTGATCTTTGATTTTAAGCATTTATTGTTTCTGTCTTTTCTGAACACATGTTTCTGAACTATAATAAGAACTGAAATGAACTGAAAAGATATATATATTTTAATGTTAGAATTGATGTCAGAATTGAAACCATTTGTATTTGTCACGCATTTCGATTCAAAGGCAGACAAAGTGCAGTCAAATCATCCATAACTTCGAGGAAATGATTAAAACTCAAACGCATTCTAAACCTTATTATTTTGATCACAGAATCAATTGTTCCACTTATGTGCCAAACTCATAATCAAGTCGATTTTTCAAGTCTAGATCCAGAATATTCCGTTGAAAAGCAATGCTTAAAATTGTACCCTTGCTATTATGAATTCATAGTCTGAGTTCAAGGTCTCTACCCTTTATTGGAATGAAATCCAGAAGTGTTTGATCGGAATAAGAGCTGGACTTTCACTGTTAAACTCAAAATTGAATCACATATTCAGTGAATTTATTGATAATTATATGACATCTTTAGCCATAGTATTAACTTATATTCATATTTAAAACTTATACAGATCAGATCAATTGTTTCAGAGCTAATGAACTTCGTACAGTATCTATTAGTTGATGAAAATCTTTGTATAAAATAATTGAATTGAGTTTATATAAGAAATATTTAGATAAAAGTTTTCAATACATTCCTAGTCTAATAGGAATTTCCTATACTTTGCTCTGACATAGCACTGAACGCATACAGTGTTCACATCTATTGAATGCCAAACTAACTAATGGATGAGTTTTCAAGAGTTAAGTTCAACCCATTATTACTCTTACGGTACAAATTGTGGCAATTGCAGAGATGCCGAGTCATAAGTAGAGGGCAATTCCAGGAAAGCTCCACCTATAAATTGATCGTCTTGATATTAGTCCTGGCTGATTTCAAATAAATCAAATATAAAACAAGACAAAACAATATAAGCAGGGTCTTAATCTATTATTTAACTCTATATATGGCCCAAAATCAAAAGAGTTCAGTCAAGACCTGTACGTCATTCGGCGTCTCTGTGCTATAGGACTCCTATTATAGGAGTAATAGTTTTCATCACTTTTTAATATTTCTCGCATTTTATTCATCCGTTTATTCAGTCTTTGTTTGCATTTCGTTCAGAAAAGTCTGCGATTTGTCTCCAATTGAGTCCTTGTTTTGATATTACAATCAATTTATTGACAATTAATTCAAACCAATCGTAAGTTTAATCCTTTAATTGAATGAATCGTTTTCATTGAATCCATAATTCTTTGATTGAGTCGACAATTGTCTCAGCGCTTCCTCCGCAGCAGTGATGGCGCCTCAGAAGCCAATGACCTCACCGTTCGGTCTATTTATGGCTAAAATGAAACGATTGGACACAAGTCTGAAGAGTCAGCCGATGAGTGCAGTCGTCAGTAAATGCAATGAAATGTACCTCAAATTGGATCCAATAGTGAAGAAACGGTTCGAGTCTTTGAGTTCACACGTGAAGAGAGAGCCCCTCAACCATAGAGATCTCAATCGACTCTTGGATGCCATCGATGTCGAGGACAACAACAACAATGAAGACAATTGGGATCAGATGAGCGCCAGTGCACCACAAGTGGACATCGGATTCAATTACTCGAGACGTGAAGACATAGCGGCCATCAATCAGACAACAGACGGGCCGTCGGATTCGGACGATATGATTGACTTCGAAAGAGTGAAGCAATGGTTGCAACGAATGCCTGATTTGTATGAGAAGACAATTGTCTGCATCTGTTTCAATGTGGTTGTGGTCACACAGGACGGGGAGCACTACCCCAACGAAATCGGTTTAACCCAATTCAGTCTCAAAGACGGCCTTAAGAAGTGTTACACAAAACTGATCCGAAACCCAATACCTGAAGGCTATTATTCGGTCGCAAAAGACTTCTCCGAAACCAGTCATAAGATTCCAATCGATTCCGGAAATTACGAGTCATTTGTCGGCGACTATAGAAAGCTGTTCCGCGAAATCCATGCCTTCCTGTCCGAGTCAGGACTGACGGTCGCCGACAACGACGACAGGAAAATGATTTTCTGTAAGACAGTCGACCGGAACGGATGCGAAAATCAGCCGCAAGTCATGGGATGTCTTAAATGGTTTGACCAACAGATGTACGGAAAGATCCGGACGAAGGGTTTGCTCAAAGACTTCGTTGTCTTCGATATATCGGAACTGCTGTTTGTGATGACTCAGAGGTATTGCGAAACAGTTCGACCGAAAGCTCTTTGTATCGACGATATGTCGAAATCCAAATACGACTACAGCCCAGACATGAACTGCGAGAATGGCTTCCATTCCGATATGTCCAACACTTACTGTGCGTTAGGCGTTGCCAAAGGGTTGGCCTATCTGTTCGTCGACTCTATGTTTGGCCAACAGTTTAAACAGGATTTGGATATAAAACCCAATTCTAATCACAAACCGAAAGAACAGGAAATCACTTCACATAAGACTACACTTCAGTTCAACACTCAGGCACTGATCGCTAATTCAAGGCGTGGTTTCCGTTACCATTCGGACAGTCCGTCGTCTATTGAGTTCGAGCCGAATGGAGATTCGCCGTCGGCTCCCGACCCGAACGAGCCGACCACCAAAAACCCCTTACGCTATGGACTCGGAAGAGGAAGACTTCGTCAGAATCTCAAAAAATCAAAACATTTTTAATTCGGTTTATGTTTTGATTCATTCATTTGATTAATATTTTAATTCAATTCAATACTAAAATCATTAGAAAAAAAAGATTTTTATTTTGTTTTTCGATTTTTTTTGTCAAATATGGTTTAAAACGATTTTTTGTTTTTGTTTTTCGATTTGATAATCACTTAATTGGAAAATAAGTTTTTTTCCGCAAATATTTAATCAATACTTCGTTTATAAGAACCTTAATTATTATCAAATCTTTTCTATATTTTGATTTGATTTCATTCATAACTTTTTTTTTCTGTATTTCACATCATTTCAGATGTTTTTGATTTTCTTTGTTTTTGACTTATGAACCGAACAATAAAATTAGTTTTGACTGAATTCTTGGTCTAATTTCAAAACAATTTAATCGATTGTGACTTTAATTAATGAATAACTTCTAAAAGATTGGCTCAGATTTTGAATTCGAGACCAAAAGCTGTGTTAGACTGAAAAGCTCGTCATTGGTCCCGGTTTGTCCTGTCTTGGTCTTGGTCTTGGACAGGAACGGGAAGGGATCAGAAATTTAATGCAAAGAAATAATTATTATATTTAAAGAATAAATTCAATCGATTTTCAAAACTTTATTCAGATTTCAAGTGATATAACTATAAGTAAAGATTTCAATCGATTCTGTCGTTTGTTTCACAGAAGAACTTTCGATAAGTTTAGACATAACCTGCAATACCTGAGTCGCCAACTCGTCTGAATCACCCTTGATCATTTTCAAGCAGTCTTCCAAAGAGTATTCAACTATTTCGGGCAAATTTTTGACAATGAATTCAATTGTCTTTATTTTCATTTCATTTGAATAGTATTTCTCAAATATTCTCAACAAATGGATCGCATTTTTGGCATTGATTTCAATGAAAAGCCAATTCTCGCAGATATTCTTCAAATCCAAGACTTGGTATTTGTCGGCCACTATAAGCAACTGTTCGGCCATTTCTTCCAATTTGTCTGAATTACCGAAATATAAGAATTTCAGGAATTCTTCGAAGACTTCACTTCCAATGTCTTCGATCTTCAATTGGTTCGCAATCTGTTCGCTCATATCGTTCGCAAACATCGCTCGGAAGACATCCGAACGCGAACTCAAGACTTGTTTGGAAGCGAAGAACTGCTTCTCATTGACAGTGATCTCCAAATCATTGAATTTGCGGACATTGAATGTGTTCCTGAAGTCATATCCGATCACGTGTTTCGTGGCTTCGGATTGGATTTTGATGTAAACCCCAATCCTTAGCCTATTGTTCGCTAAGACATATGTTTTCGGCGAAAATTCTTCTGTTTTCATGATTTTGGTATAAATCACTTTTTGGGAACTGTAGTCACAATATTCAAAAGTCCCGATTCGTTCGGCCCGACTGTCCACCAGAAATGGAGTGTATTTAGCTTTGACTACGGGTTCTTTGGAACTGATGAGGGTCAGGATAACAGCCAAGTAAGTGTCAGTATCGATGAAGTACTTCGGGTATACTTTCAGTTGCCATTCATCTGATCCAATGCTGAAGACATTGCTTTTGAAAACATATGTCTCTATATTGAAGTCATCGATAGTGAAGACAACTTTTGAACTGTTGAGCAATTGTCTGGATTTCGGACTCATTTTCGTATTACTTCAGATCTGTCTCTACTTTATATAACAACTGATTTATATCTTATTTGAAATAAAATTCAAATTCATTTGCATTGTTGTAACAATGCATAACCGATAGCGCGAGACTGTATTAGCTGTAATAACAATGACAACAATGATAAACAGTTTTTAAAAATTTTGGTTACAATTATTGTATAGACATTGTTGTCATTGTTAGTACAGTTAAACCAGTGTTACTACAGATAAATACTATAGATATGAAGACCGATTGACACAATTATCTTCTAATGGTCAAAATTATCACCATTAGATCCCTGGTATACTCGCTGGTAATAACGTT
>JAQIWA010000457.1:0-31637 GCA_034693305.1 Eueremaeus valkanovi
CATTTTACCTCCCCCTATACCCCCCCTAGGTTTGCCGAGCTTGGCCATCCCTAAATTTAGAGCTATTTTAGGAAAACAAATGAAAGCAAATTTAAGTAGATTTTGATGATTCTGATCATGAATTCTCATATCCTTTGCAATTGTGCTGAACAACACATAAGTGTTGCGATGAAAACAAAGAACTCAGCTCTGGTAGTGTTGTTGTTATCTTAATTCCTGCATGTTATTAGTCAATGAAGTATATGTACTGCCAATGAGACTAATTTCCTGCAATCCGGTGAATGGGTTACTCACAGTAAGCTAACTAAACCTATTATGGGATATGGCATGCATTGGATGCACAGTTAGATTAAGCACATCTGTGTTGTGAAAGTATAAAACTTATAGAAATTGTTTCCACTATTACCGCAAATACTGCATATCTGACTGTTGACGGGTCTAAAAAGTCGGTTATCTTTGCTCTCCTGTACTGGTATTGTACAGCCCAGTGCTAGTTGTGGTGCACTTCTCCATACCCACCATACTCACTACAGTACTCCTAATGATATCTGTCCATTAAAGGTCTATCAACTGTGAGACCAAATCATTGAGAGATTAGATGCAGAGTTAGTCGTGTATTGAGTATTGAGTATAATATAAATTATACGAATAGACTATAACTTCCATTAACTGAAAACAGAAAAAAGTTAAAAATAAATAATAAGCAAATAAAGGCGTGACTCGACTCCACTCATATTCATTATTATATGAGATAATTATTGCAGAATAAAAAAGTTTTGGAAAGTCGTTCGCAAATGCCTTGTTTTGGGGACAATTGGCTCGACTGGTTCATAACTGAAGAGAGTTTGCTTGTTGTGCTGCCTGTGCTCACTGTGTTGGTTGTGTTGGTTGCCATTGGAAGATAATTATTTGCAATAAAACAAACAATAAATGTTTACATTCAATAAAAGTTTGGCCGAACGACACGCAAACCAAAGTCAAACCTCTAATACGAGTTTAATACACAATATAATAGGCTTTTTAATGAAAGTGAGTTAAAACGAAAATATAATGTCATTCCAGAGATTAAATGATACATACATTCACTCTCTCATTGCTCTCTCTCTCTCTCTCTCTCTCTCACTCACTCACTCTCTCTCTCACTCACATTGCTCTCTCTCTCTCTCTCACTCACATTGCTCTCTCTCTCTCTCTCTCTCTACTTCTTATTACTTATTTCTACATCCAATCAATTCATACAGTTTTGGGTTAAATAAAAATAATCATATTTTATATACAGAATATAGTCTGGGTAACAGAATATTCTGTATTGTACTGTACTATACATACACAATGAGATACAATAATAAAGATAATCATAACTGTAATAACTGTACGACAGCTTAAATTGCATTTTCAACAGAAACTAATTAGACATTGAGAGCAGAAAAATCTGAAGAATAATAAATGCATAGAAAAAGGTTTTGGGATAAGAATATAAGTAAGTTCTGCACACATTCTCTCTATATTTTTAATGCAGACAATATTAAGCAAACATTTCTTAAGCATAATATTAAAGTTAATATTTTTTCGTTGATGAAAATTTTGTTATCCCCTCTCTTCTATGTTCTCATGCCTTACCCTCGCCTCTAATATAAAACCATGGATTCTCAGAAGACCTATAAAAATGTCAGAAAATTTTAAATTTATAAAACAAGTAAAAAAAAGTTTTTAAGTCTTAGCAAAGCATTAATTGGAATTATGAGTGAGACTCAGGCAGAGAAACACGAGTCGAGATGAATGCGGATGAATGCCATCCAAATATATATTATTATATATTAGAGAATATTATTATTATTATTATTATTATTAAAGATTCTGCGAGAATGAGAGGAAAGAGCAGTTGAGATAATATCTAAGAGAGGATGAGAAGTGGCATCACTGGCACATCATTGATGTTCATCTAATCTGGAGTTTTAACCGAAAAAAGCGCAGCACTTATAGCATTGATGTGTAGGCCAGCCGTTAGCAGTTGTTTATCATGTTTTTATGGCATAAAAAGTTTTTCATACATTTTGATTGTATGTACAGCACTGGCAATAATCCGGTTGCAATTTATGGCACAACTTTAAACTATGCAAAGTAGTAGCCATTAAAAAACATACGACCAAAATGTGATAATAGCTTTGCAGTGAACAACTGGCTCGAACTGCCACAGCTTTGCCACAGCAGCTCTACTATGCCTAGGCCTGTGCACTGGCATAAGATGATCATCACTAGCATTATGATCCATATACTTCTGTATACTGTGCTATACTATGCTATTCTGTATTACTGTATAGCCATAGAGGAAATATCTGTTATTTATCTTTGTTCGCTATTGTAAGACATGTAAGCTTTGGATGGCTTTTGAAAAATTTTAGTTTTGAAATATAATACATATTTTAGTTCTGTTTAATATATAGACAAGAAATGGATGAAAATATGACACTCTCTCATAACTACTATAGCTTTATCTCTCAATGATATGCCTAATGCGAACTCAAATCTACTCTTCGCTCTCCTAAGGCCTGAGCCCTCTATCTGAGAGCCTGAGAGAGATCTCATTTGCTTAAAAGAATAGCTTATCCCTAATGTGGTGAAAGTCCTCTTTAAATCTCAAACTCGTTATACACATAGTGTTTGCCAAAACTGCAATACTTTTCGGCATAACCTTAACTGCTTTTTTGCACTCTTACTGTTAGAGTGTATCCAAAAGTGAGGACGAGATGGAGAACGAGAGTACTGTTTCAGTACTACTGTATCCAGAATTTAGAAATTCATATAATCATAATAATGATAGAGATTAGACTCATCCGAATGGGAAGGCATTTCTGACTCACTATCATATCATTTCATAGATTTGATGTTAACTTATTTTCTTTATAAAACTTCTGCTCAAAAAATATGCAGAATTTTAATACTTATAGTCTGTAATAGATTTTAAACAATGTTTTAATGTTTCAAATAAACAGTAAAATTATGATAAATAAACTCAACTGAAATGCAAATAAAGATATTGATTGACTAAATCATCTATAACTTAGGAGAAGAAAAGTTACCTTGTTAGTTTTTAAACCGAAAACACTTTTCAAATTAAAAAAGAAATAGGATTTATGGAATGGATCAAGGTCCGAATTTTGATTTCAAAGCTATTTGAATCGAGATATTTAAAAATGATTGAGTTTGCAGTTTGAACCATATTTCTACCCAGTGTGCTTTACGAGATATTCAATTTCCAAATTTCGAGTTCAATACAAATTTGGCCCAAAACTAGATTTTTAAAAATGAGTTTGACCCCCGCCCCTAGGTGCAAAAATTCTGAAAATTTAATTATAATATAAGATCAGTATAAATATATTGTTAAGCCAGAAACCAGGATGAAGTGACGGGAGTCTCTGTTAATATTACAATTATTGCACGTACTGTACATACGAACAATAAAATCAATGCTTTGTTCTATTAGTCGAGCCCTCAAACCATACATTATTTTTTTCAAACAAAATATTTTTTGCAGTGCTTTGGATCAAAAATTAACCCTTTATGAAATTTAAGGTAGTTGGCTCCGGTTATAGTAACCAGGTACAGTTTGAACATTAAAAGCTTCAATTAATTTTACAAAATCTGAGTTTTGGGCCTTTGTATTAAACTCGAAATTTGGAAATCGAATATCTCGTAAAGCACACTGGGTAGAAATATGGTTCAAACTGCAAACTCAATCATTTTTTAATATCTTTGGATTCAAATGGCTTTATCAAAATTCGGACCTTGATCAATTCCATAAGTCCTATTAATAGTAATTGCAAACGAGGTTGAATTGGATGCCAACCTATGATTGGGGACGGCATACAAATTATTCGGTTTTATGACATTGAAGACAAAAATCGAAATTCTCAGTCATTTATAGCATTGTTTCGCAATTCAAAAATAAATGATCGGACACACAATTATAGTATTTTCTCTCTATACAAGTCTGTGACAAATTAATGAAATAACTTGGGATAAAATGGCCTTGGTTTGATGAATTCATATGGTGAGGTATTCATATGAATGCGTACCCAATTACGAGAGAATCTGTCAATTCTTTCTTGTTATTCAATGAATATTGAGAATAGCAAGGTTCTTATTCATACACAGTATATAACTTTTGATTAAAGCCCAAATACTCTGTTTGACTTTTGCGGTATTCATATCATATAATCCTATGAATTCCAAATGTGTAAGTATACTTACAGTATGCTTTCCTCATTAATCTGTGTACAAATTAATTCATAGAAAGCTATAAAAAAGAGTGACTCAAAATGAGGTTTGAGTGCGAATAAAACATTATCAGTAGGTTTGCAAACAATACTTAATTAGTAATAGTTTTTTGGATATGAGTGATCTTGAATAAAGAAGTTCATATGCACTCAGCATAAATTTCAGCTTGCTTTTTTAAACTATTTTTGCTCCCTGGCCTTCAATGATATAATCCATTCCTTAATAATCTGTTTTATTCAAAAAAGACGATTAATATACAAATGTTTGTATTTGTTCTTTATTTTCGCTTTAATAACCGGATATTGTGTTCAGCTTTTGGTCTATTGAAAAACCTGGACACTTTACATCACATCACCAGTGGTAAATTTCAGCCATGCTGGTCATATTTGAAGCACACAAACCTCCAAATGTGAACATTATTTAGACACTAATAATAGTGCACACTATGAACCAGAATGAACCAGGATCAATAAAAGGTTGTGATGAAAGCCCAGTTCAAGTATGCCTTGTCAAATGCAAAGTTCCAAGCTGAAACAGTGCTTTTTCCAACACAAACAGGGCAACTTTGAACCGAGTGTGAAAGACAACCTGCTATTGCCTTGATCATTCTGTTCGATTGACTCGATTACTGTATTTGTAGCCATTTATTACGAATATCTCTAAGTTGTGAACAAAAATCTTGGTTCAGATTATTTGAAATTAAAATTGACATTCATTTGAAGCAAATATAATGAACTGAATTGTTCTGGACATCAATTGGGTTTGAAACTCAATATCAATATAATTGCAATGAGAGTGACATCTATTGGGAAACTACTGTAAAAACACATATATTGTGCAGACATTTAAAATTAAAGGCTTTTTCAATAATAATAATAAATATTGTTTTGTTTCTCAGTTTATAGTTTGGATCAGTTTAGCGGTGACTCTAAGAAGTGAACTGAAATGTCAATAAAGGAAATGCTAAGCAAAGAAAGGGTTCATTACTTGAAGCAAATCGAAAGCCTTGTAAGCAATGAAGTGAACGAAAAGAGTGCTCTTTATTACAGACAACAGATTATTAAAGGACTGAATACTGACGGCAAAAGTGTTACGAAATCATTGGTTTGCGAACCCAATCGCTGTAACAGATGTTTGTCTCACATCCAGAAGTGGAGAATCAAACCGAAGACCAAATTCAATGCAAAGACAAGACATTTGAATAGAAATATATTGATTGGGAATTGCATTATATGTGAGAATATTAAGCGATTGCAAGGAATTCCGCAACAAATTAGAGACAAAACTAATAAAAGTTTAAGAAATACTCGAAAAACATATAAAACTGTAATAAAAAGTACATTCAATACAGTCTCGAAATGTGCGACAAAATCGCCGAAAACGCCATTAAATTCATCTAAAAGTCCAATGAATTCAAATTCAGATCGTATTCAACAAAAACAGATTTTACAGAACCTTTTGGGCAGTAATAAGAAGAGAAAACTCGACCGAAAGACCGGTTTATTTGATTTCTTACAGATTTGTACTCAAAATAACTGAAATTAAATACATTTTTCTTTTCAAACAAAAATATATTTTCTTTTTTGTCTTCATTTCAACCAAAATATAGAAAAATATCGTTAAAACAAAATAAATAGATTTTAAATATTATTTACAAATTGTTTCTCAAAAAAAAATAATAAATTATAAGAACTTAAATACCAATCAATGATATTATTAATCATTAATAACCAAAAAAATATATAATGAAAAATATGTTAAATAATTGCCTATATTTTGAAAAAATAATATTTATAACGATTCTGATTAATAATAAAAATAATTAAATTATCTTTAGTTAAAAACAAAAAACAATAACATATTTTAAGTGCATTTTTCAAACTGTTTGTCAGTATTTTTAAAATATATATTAAAATAAAATAAAAAATTTATTATTTAATCATTTGTTTAGAGAATTAAATATTAGATCACAAGAAAAGCTATGGTTTTAGTTGTGTTTAGTCTATAAATGCTGAGGACTAGAGCTGAATGATATGCCGTTGAGTTGGGTTGAGTCTGATTTGGATTTGGAGACAATCGCTTCCCTCAAGTGCTGGATTGTGATCGACTGCTGTTCCACTGTTTGCATGTTATCCAAGAGTCTTGTCGTCAATGATTTCAGTTCTTCTTTGAATTTGAATCGCTGTTCGCTCTCGTCGTCCAATTGAGTCATTAGTGATCTCTTGTGCTCATTAAGTGTCGCCACTCTATCGATAGCTTCTTGTAGTTTGAGTTCGCATTCGTCATACCTCTGGTTCAACTGATCCAAGTGCTGGCGCAGATCTGAATTCTCATTTCGCGTTGTATTCAATTTAATCTCTAATTTGTTGAGCACTTCGTTCTTCAGTTCCAAGTCATTAGAGATGGTCTGCAAGTGTTCCTGAAGTTTGCCGATTAATAGTTCCTTCTCTTCCACTAAAAACTTGTTTGCATTGGACGCCGAACTGCATCGGGAGAGCGACCGGTCGTCGGCCACACATTGGTCAGTCGTCTGAACGCATTCGTCGACACAACAGCCGTCGTTATGGTTGGCACTCGTTATGGTCTCAATCGGACCGAAGATGTCTTCGGGATCGACGTCGCAGAACGTCAGACACTTTTCCGATTCTGTTCTGTAGTTATTGTCTTCATTGGTATCATTGGTATGGTTTTGGTCACCGATTCTGCGTCTCATGAGTTCAATCAAATTACTCAAATCGTGTTTCAGATTATCGTTTTGTTCTCTCAGATAATTGTTCTCTATTTCTACGGCACAGATATGAGAATTGAGTTCTTCTATCAGATCCGATGCCTCTATGGCTGCGATCCGAGAGTTCACTATTGTTTTGATGTCTTTCTCGTACTTATTGAGCGCCAGAACTACTTCTTCTGTCAGATCGATAGGAAAACAAGAAATGAGTCAATCATTGTCTCAATTTGTGGTCAAATGAGAGCCGAAGTGAGACCTGTTTTGTTGGCACTTAAGGCCAATCGCTTATCCATTTCATTGGATCTATTTGTGGCCTCTTTTTGCAGTTCAACGACAGTCTCAATGAGTAACTCGTTTTGCTCTAAAAGCTCTTCGACTGTGGTCTCCATAAACACCGCTTTTGACTAATTATATGAATTGTAAGACATTTAACACAATATTGATATTCAATACAAATACTAATCAATACAATCAAAACAAACCTCTATTTCATCCGATTGTCTGAGTCTTTGGAGACAAACTTGTTTATAGTCTGAGAAGAGAGTCATTATATCCATGTTTTCCGTATTCACTGAATTCAACTAAAACTAAATCAATTGAAACGAAAACATAATAAACATAACAAACATATATATGAATGCCATTCACTGTTTGACCCGATTAGTCGACTGTAGGACACATCAGACACATCAGTAAACCTGTACACCAGAGGCAGTGACTGCACCGTCTGTTTACACACTTGTGGCTCCTCTTTATCACTCATTTCTGACGACCAATGGGCCCAAAGCACCCAAAGCGCACACTTTGATTCAGTTGACATTTTTTAGAAAAAGTACTACCCAGGTGTATATTCACCATGCTATTATTATCTGCTCATATTTGCTGATATTTTATAATGCAGACAATTTTAGCGCTTGATTATTAGCAACACTACAGTAACTGTGCGATCAAAGTGGAAACGACATAAGTATTTATAGACAGATCAATTACAAATAACATTAGTCTTCTAACATTGAATCCATGTTAAATAGCTTCGTAATGATAATTGTTTGGCAATAAACGGATTATACGTTGAATTAGAAATTATCAATAAATTAATATTAATATTAAATTATTTGTAAAGCAATCAGTGGTTGTTAGTATTCAAATTCAATGTATGTTGACTATTGTGTTATAATCGGTTCTTAGTCAAAAAACACTTACCTAGCCATTTTATTGTAAAAAGACACTATTTGAATTGTACTGGTGACCAGTGTAATTTCCACTTTGATCGCACAATTATTATCCCTAATAATCAAACGTTGAAATTGTCTGCCCTATACTATACTATACTATACTATACTATACTATTATAGCTATAATACTATCGCAGTGAAAGTTCGGGAGAATTGATGTGAAATATATAATGAGATGTAATATTAGATTCATTAGATGTACAGTAGATTTCAAAACTAGAAGCTCAAACTTTGCACCAGTTGCAATTATGAAGGCAATTCACGTTTGTGTGCATATAATAGAGATTATCTATACTTTAGTTAAGAATCGTTTAAATTCTTATTGTGTTTATCCTTCGAACTCATAGATGGCTTTATATGAGCCGAAAGCACAATAATCAATGTTAACCAGTAATATAAACTAGGCATGCCAGAAATGTGTGCAAACAAACTAGCCCATTTTGGATTTGTGAGCTAACCAGTCAATACGATTTCTGTGCACTAAATATATATATAATTTGCTTTTTGAACATTCAGTCAATAATTATGTTTATAATGAACTGATTTTGCTTTTGAAAAGTTTATTCTAACCATTGGTTTGTATCAAAGATTTTGATGAGAAAACTGAAAAATATTTGGAAAATATATGAAATTTATTAAATCAATGATTAAATGAATTTTAAGAACAAATTCGTGACTTTTGTTTGTGTTTATGATTTCAATGTATTGTCTGAGACTATGCTCTGAATTCTTATGAATTCTTGATCACAAGAATTGTCTCCCAATCGACAGAACCTTATTATAAATGAATAAGAATTTGATTCAACTATTAGTCAGAAATGACAGACAATTCTTGGTTTCCATCACTTGTTTAATATGAAAACAGTTAACGAAAACATTGATTGCATTACAAATCGTAAGTTGAAGTTCATTATAAATATTAAGTTAATTATAAGCAATGCTTGATTATAACAGTGCACTTAAACAGAAACTATTAATTAGCAGAACGCCTGATAAGCCAGCAGAGATAGTTCAGACACTTGTATGTAGCCAAGGTTACGCACACTTATATACCGAAAGATAGCCCGGGGCTTATAATTTAATATTTGCTGAGTCCGAGGCCATCGCCGCTGCATTCGTGAATGTCCCGGAGTATTGGATTCAATGAATTATTGATTCAATGAATGCCTTATTCAGTAGTAATAGAAGAGAAGATTCTATACTCACAGTCAGAATAAGACTAAACAGAAAATAATAATATAATCTATTCGTCAGATCTGACAATCATTTCCATTGAGTATTCTTTTCTTTGACCGAAGCTCTGGAACCGCTTCAAAGATCATGAGTGCTCTATCAGTCGGCGCTTCATTGGTTGGTAGTGCAGACCAGTGCCAGAGCCTTAGCGGCAATTCCTCTCCGGCGCGATCGTCACCCACAGGCAATTACAACCACAAGATATCAGGCATACCCTGTGTTGCGGCCGCTTCCAGGTATACGGCACCCGTGCATATAGATGTCGGCGGATCTATATATACCTCTTCATTGGAAACACTGACGAAGTGAGTAATGTTTGTCTTTCTTAAGCAACCGATGCTTTCAGTCCTTTAAATAAACAGAATCTAAAACATTGTTAATTGTGTGCAAACATAAGCCAATCGTTTCAATCATTTCACTGATGAGTAGTTCTGTACGAAAAGGAGGATAAAAAGGCGCAAGAATTCGATTGTAGACTACAGTATGTCGGCTCCATTTAAACAAATTAGTCCTATTTTAATGTAAATTCTTTATATACAATAATAACAACCCGGATCAGTGGTCACTTATCAATGATCAGTGAAGAACTCAAATGACTTAAAATTTCACTCTTATTATAATTATTAACAGAATTAACATTGAACTATGACCTGTCTCAATTGGACTACAATCAAATTCAGGCGCATTCTCATAGCCTTTTTGGTAGAGCTTTACTGATTAGTCAGTCATAAGAATAACCAAATCTTTAAAATCAATTTCTTTATTCATTTTCCGACAAATAATTTATTAAAAAAGACTTATTATTAGACAAAATGAGTTCATATTTATTGATAGAAAACAATTAATTAATTAATAAAACTCTTGTCGATAGGCACCCTGAAAGTCGTTTGGCCCGGATGTTCAACGGATCAATTCCTATAGTGTTGGACAGTTTAAAACAGCATTACTTCATCGACAGAGACGGCAAAATGTTTCGACACATTTTGAACTTTTTGCGCACAAATGCATTAGTAATTCCGGAAAACTTCAGTGAATTCGAACTTTTATATGAAGAAGCTAAGTTTTATGACATTCCGGCGCTCTTGAGGTAAGCATGCTATTAGTCGACGTCAAATATTTCATTAAATTTTAAAATTATGTTTAATTTTCATCAACTTATCAATTATTCAATTCATCTCTGCTAATTTAAAAATAATGCCGCGCTTAGATTATACCTCTCTCTCTAATCCAGGTCGCAGTAGTTATACAGAGATTATATAGATTTTAAATTAAAAATATTTGACTCAATTATGTAATAGTTTAGTGATGGCCAAGGGGGTAGAGCAAAAATGCCCATGGGAATTGAAAATAGTCAAAATCGGGTTTCGAGACAGATTAATACCCCCCTTCCTGACAAAAAAAAGTGTTCTCTGGATAGTTTTTTGATGAGAAATAATGTCATTTATGGTATGTTGACTGACAATGGAGACATACTGTAACAGTGGTTCATAGTTCATAAGCAGTAATCTAAAGGTTTTGATTTTTCTGACAATTTATTTCCAGTATTTTCTATCTAATCACTAGAATAGTTCATTCCCTTTATTAACCTTTCACCTCATAATTTGACCTGTCTTATTTGATTAAATGAATGAGCAGACTATATGATATTAATAATGTCTTATTTACTGTCTTTTAAAGACCCAAAAGGAGCTCTATGCCCTAGGACATTTTGCCTTAATATAGGACAAAAATAGCGCCATTTTTGTTCGAAGTTGTCCGAATTTGGACAAGTTCAGTTAAATTAGCAATCAAAGCTCAATTCATCCCAATTTCTTATATAAAAATTCCTTTCAATAAATGGCCTATTATTTCACATTCTCTAATTTCACGTCTAATAGCAAAATATTTTGGCCCAAAATGTAAAATTATGGAGAGCTGACTGTATTTTCATTCAGAGTTTAATCTTGATATTAATAACAGTGAGATTTCATGAATGATGTTTCTCTCACATATAGGGCTCATATTATTTAACCTCCCCTTCGTTTTCATGTATATCTGTATCTTTAACCCACCCTTAGGGGCCAAATAGGGTCGTAGACTGATCTTCATCTTTGCTATAGAGAGCGTGTTTTCAAAGAAAATCATTTCATTTATGAATTCATTTTATTTTTCTCAATAATAATAATAATAATAATATTTCACAAATTGTCTGTATTTCACAATTTAGAAACGGTTTGATAAGAATTTTTAACCAGTTATAAACAGATTAGAATTTTTTTAGAATACCCTGCACACATAATTGACATGGACCCTTTCAATCATACAAAATTCCAAAAATACTTATTTAATGTGACCAATGTTTAAAAGTCAACAAGGAAGATATTAGCATTAAAATTATAGATTTTTTTCGTTGCGCAGAAAATAATCAATAATTGTGCAAGGATGTTTTTTAATGATATAATGATGTAAATGAAAATAAGTTTATTTAATTCAAAATTAAATACTGACTTATGGAACAGACGGCAGGAATTTATGTTCGTTTTTCCCTTTAAAATATTTTCCCAAAATAATGGGAATTCAGGGAATGAGTTATTAGGAGGGAAATACTCCAGTGCTCATATGCACTGTATGCTTACTCTCTGTACATGTCTGCGCGTATATATCAAAACTTTCCTCTTGCCCTGGGCGCTCACTTTTCCTGCAAATACTAAATACTATTCCTACTTATAAACCAATTATTAATATTATATATTTCTTTAATTATTAATCAGTTTTCAACAAATTTTGTCCAAGGTTAGACTTTAAAAATATAGCATGGTCGAATTAACTGCATTTAAGTATTTCTAAATATTGTTTTTCTATAATTTAATGAAATGAGTGAATGAATGAATATTCTTTGAAAATATGTTCTGACGTCACGTTATATCTACTTTACTTAATGTGTTTGTGACTGTACAACAAAGCACTTATTGCAGAGATGACTATATCAGACCAAAATGTTAGTGAAATATGACTAATATATTCATCTCTGCGAATAAGTGTTTTGTGTACAGTCACAGACGCATTAATCAAAGTAGATATAACGCAAGATTAGCACACGTTTGAGTCAAATAATGAATCGAAAACTGCTTAAGAATAGCTATGAATTGCTATACAGTATCTGTAAAACAGATCTATTAATCATTCTTATGGTCTAATCATTTAAAGTCAAATCAATTAGTATTGTATTCGCAAAATGAATACATCTTTTTATAAAGTGGTCTAACAGTGGATATGTTGATCGTCTAACAGGTTATTGGAACCGATGAGAAAAGAGCGGAACAATGACTCCAATTGTTGCAGTCGAAGCACATCTCCGAATAGCAATGTATTTCCTCATAACTATAGTACCAAAAACCGAATGACAAACAAATATAACTTTAATAACGTTCGCAACAATTGTCTTCAAAACTGTTCATCTGATTCGCGGATGGCTTCGCCCACATCTGGCAATCATGAGAATGAGTCGGGCTTTCAATGTCTGGCACTTAATATAAGCCCAGAATTAGGCGAAAGAGTTTGCATTAGCGGTGAGAGGAATCTCATCGAAGAAGTCTTTCCGGAAATTAGTCAAACATTGATGGACTCACGGAGTGGTGTGGCCTGGAATCAAGACGCCAAACATGTGATCCGGTTCCCACTCAACGGTTACTGTAAACTGAATTCATTGCAAACAATCACCAGATTATTGAATAATGGCTTCAAAATCATGGCATCCAATGGAGGAGGAGTGGAGGGCCAGCAGTTCTCAGAGTACCTGATGGGCCGAAAGTACTTTCCTCTCTAATCGTTTCCTTTCTTAATACTGTTTAAGCTTATGTAAGGAATACAGATTCGACTCCTATTCCAATCAATTCCACTCTTAAATGAATTTGTTTTATCTCTTATTCTTTACATAAAATCAAAATAACTTTTAGTTTAGTATTAATACAAAAATATTCCAAATATTCTATACATACAGTCATTACTGTTTGCGTACTTCTGCTGTAGTTGTGAGTCGAACAGCAATAGAATAGAAATAATATTTTACTTCACTTTAAAGATCTCTCCGTTATATGGATTAAAACAAATAGAAGGGGTATATAGATTCGTCACCTGAATGCCCTACCTTCACCACCGAAAATGGAGGAAGGTAGCAAAAAGGAGGATGGGCATGACAGGGAGCTGGATGAAACTTAGAAAATCCCGACCTCACAGACTAATTACCAGACCCACTGGTGACCTACCAGACATCTCAGATCATCTATCAGGTCTGATAGATGGTCACTTAGGTGTGATAGTTGATCATTTAGACCAGGTAGATTGCCATTGAGACCTGGTATAGAGCGAACGTGTCAGCAAAAGGCAAGAAATTTTATGAATAATGCAATGCATTGAAAGATGAAAGTGGAGGTAAAATCATAATGGGCATTCTTGTTTAGATTTAGTTTATAACTACTGTATAGATAGTTTGTATAATAGTTTGAATGCATAAATCTTCATCAACTTGGTCAATTCAATTAGTCTTCACTGGTTTACACAGAGGACTTGTACGCCAACCAAAAAACTTATTTGTTTAGAAATTATAAACATTTTTAAACATAATTTACTTTACATTTGTATGTATTTCAAGTACATTCTTGCTCTTAGAAAATAAGCCAGGGCATACTAGCGTTTTGTCCAGACATATAAAGTTTCTTTTTCTGAAAAGATTTCAATTCATTTTTCGATACTCTTTACTGAAATGCAGTGTAAAGTGTGAACTGAAGAGTGACTCGCATTGAATAATAAGTCTTTACTGAAGTCAGGACAACAAATACTAGCATAACATGACTTATTTTCTACGATCGATCCTTTACAGAATATTCTATAGGATTTAGTAATAATGATAAGACTTATAGTTCAAATCATAAAATTATTTTCATTTCATATCTATTATCGATATATTGAGCAAACATTTAAGCCATTTGTTAATTACTAGAAGTTATTTCCACTCAAGACAAGTGCCATAATATTGGAACTAATACTGCACTGACATTAAAGTCAACGATTCGATCCAATCGATGCAAATGTTACAGCAGTTTGTAGCTGATCTTGGTTCCAATAATATTATGCCTGCTTCATTTCTCCAGTTGGTGTTACCTACAGTTACTGTATGTCTGTCTGTCTGTCACTCCTTTTCAGAATTGTTTTGCTTTATATACACTCGAAGACAACAGAAATTGCTCTTTTATTTCTTGCCTTGATACAATGATACATTGATACATTCTGCTTGAGCCAATCAAAATCCGATATTTTACTCATCCTTAGAATCTCTGAGCTTCGCCATCTCTGTCCAAAAATAGCCAGGATGACATTTAAAAGAAACCACAATTCACGAGGAGCAATCCTTTAGAATCGTTGAAAAGATCCAGGTGCCGTACAAGAAATAAAAATCAATTTCAGTTGCCTTAGAGTGCCTTTAGATTTGTATTATATAATCAAAGATAGACTGATATGAATAGTAAACTATATTTTGTGTCATTTACTGACAAATCCTTTGCCATATTGTTGTAATTGACTCATAAAATGTCAAAATTGTGTCAAAAATATAATAAATGAGAAAAAGTCTAAATCAATGCTAAATTCAATATTTCTTTTCTCAAAATTCTCGAACAATTTGATGCGAAATATAATTAGGCATAACCAAGGGCTTTAGCAGAAAATACCCCAAGGCTTTGTAAGTTGGAAAAATGCCCCCTTGGGCTTGAGCCGATAAATCGGCCATTTTACCCCCTATACCCGATGTGCTTGCCGAGCCTGGCCACCCCTAATATAAAATAATATTTAAACCTCTCTCTACTCTCCTCTCTATGTTTGCTCTTAAATCACATTAGACTATCAGTTCGGGCACAAGAGCCGAATCCCTGTGCATGAGATCAATGCCGAACTGCATTTCATAATTAATTGGTTTCAAAAAATATTTCAATTGATTTATATTTCGGGGAAAATTTAGGATTCATAGCGCACAGTCATGTCGTATCCTATCTTAATTAGGAAAGCTATCCATTATATCATAGGCAGATCAGATCAGAGCCCTTACAGATAAAATGCAATATAGCTCGCAGGCAATAGCGCGCCAAAGGGTGGGTTCTTGAATCCGGGATCCCCTGATGAGATAAAGGCAATGAAGCCCTGACTCGATTGAGTCTCCGCTCACATACATGTTTGTTCACAGCTCTAGAATGCAGTGCAAGAATTGTGAGGCTATTGTAATCCATAATAAAATTAATTTATAATTATTATACGTTTGGAAGCAATGGAATCGTCTCTAATATGGCATACAATGCAAATGGAAAGCCTTCTTACCTCTGCTCAAGCATTCAATTATAAATTTTTATAAATATGTCAAACAGTATAACAGTGTGGATGAAATCAAATAACAACTTCGAACATGTGTTTTATGCAATTCTGGTGCAATACATGGGTGTTGTTGAGCATTGGCTCAGATTATGATAGATATAAACGTTTGCATTCATTCTGTGCTCTCTATTCTCGTGGGTAGAAAATAGAGAGAGAATCTGACGAATAGAAGCTTTTAGTGTAAATCCATTGCAATAATACTGTATTGGGATTTAGCCCCAAGGCATGAACAGACTTGGAAAGAGGCAAATGTATTGGAGTGCACAGTCAGATGTATTCTACTCTACTCTACTCTACTCTACTCTACATTATATACGATATTCTGTACATAAAACTCCTGAAACGTTGGAATTATATCTATAGCTCCGATAGCTTAGGGCATGATTTTGGGAGAGGTCTTAAAAAACTAAAACTCCAAAAGTTTGAAACGCCTGAAGGCATACATATTGTGTTCACTGCTGGCACTGTTGGGCGAACTCACGATTCAATATCATTTCGAACCCAAACTCAACGAAAGCCTCTTTTTCTGTAAAAGCTTTAAGTCTTCAGCAAAAGAAGAAAAAAGTGTTGCAAAGCATTTGAAGCCAGTTTTCATTACTCGGAGCGATATATCTGAGTCTAAATTTTGTTTTAATAATTATGTTTTCCTTATGTCTTATGCAACGGTAAATCTCAACCACATCTAATCCTACGTTAATTTCCCTTATTTTGCATTTCTATCGAATTAATCGAAAACTAATGCAATGATTCATAATATATGACTTCAATTAACTGCTTATATGAATCACTCAGTGCTGACAGTACTGACAGTACTCTACTGTTCTTTGACCCAAACCGCCCGACAGCGCACCGAATAAATGAATTATCCATTTGACAGACATGGATGGGATAGTATACTCATACAGAGGTTATACTGAGTAATGGATTAATTAAATTATCACTACTTTTATAAATGTTTTGAATTTATATTCAGAACTAAGAACTACTTGAATGGGAGGAAGAGTTAAAAACTTTATTTAATAAATAAAATCATATTTTTATTCAATTAATTCAATTCAATACATGTAAGACTCAAATGAATGATTCCGTGCATTACCTTGGTCTTCATTAATCATTCGAACAAAAGATAAATTAATAATTTTAATCAATTCAATCCAATTCTGATCTCAGTAATTAGGAATGGCTGATAAGCCCGGGGCTAGTCTTCCTATTAATTTTTCAATAGACTTAATACTCCCTGAATTATTGCTCGGGTGTTATATCAAGCCTAGGCCCCGGAGCCAATTCTGGATCAGATATTCAAATATTTAAGTTCAGACAAAAATCTATAAATTTTCCACAATTTTGCGACAAATGAACGAATGAGTGAACCAACTGATGGGCAATGTATTGATCATTTGATCGTTTGACCATTTGATCATGGCCATTTGGGAGTGCCCGAAGAAGAAATCTATGGATATCCAAAACAGCGGATTTGACTGACAATCTCTGGATGGCCAAGGGCAGTTGACCTCGGGGAACTCATCGGGGTGGGAACACTTTTTTCGATTTCAGGATAATTTTGATTCAAACAACTATTGTTTTGTACCGTATTATCAAACCTATCAATTGAACAAGTTGCTTTTTGCCTTCTACACGAGAACGACCCAGGTACACATTGCACAACTGTTTAAATACCCAAATTCAGTCTCAAAGACTCGGAAAACTAGTGATATAACTGTGCAGACCATAGGGTTGTCAGAAATTTGATTAAAATAATTGAAAATATCTATAAAATTGTTAAACAAGTCATTCAATAGTTCTTATGGTCTGAACGTTGAGAGACATCTAATGAGTGGTAAAACAGCAATAACTGTATGACGTCTTCTGTTGACATCAGTTCCAATCAAATGAGTTCTTAATAAATAATAAGATTAATACTGAATAGATTGAGATGTTGTCCACAAAGACATACCTGATATTCAATGCAAAGCAAATCTATTGGAAGCGAACAGTGATTGCACTCAACAATCGATTCGTGGCTTTCAATGCCAGCCATTCAGTCAATCGGATTGACACAAATGGGACCAAAAATCAGTACAAATTGTCTCCACTTGTGAACCAATTGAGAGCCTATAGCGACCAAAAGACAACCAAAAGCAGTAAAAGAGTGGAACCATTGAAAGTGTCGTTCGTTGAGGACGAGCCCCGACTCACGCATATGGAAAGACTGAAGAGGATTATCCAGAACTACGGGACGACTGCCGTTGTCTTACATATAATCATATCTTTGACTTCTTTAGGCTTTTTCTATTCAGTCGTTTACTTCGGTTTCGATATAACCTCTTATATTAATTTCGATAAATTCGGCGAAAGAGCCGGCAAAGTGATAGCAGGCTCAGGCACTTTCGCTGTGGCCTACACTCTGCACAAGTGCATTATGCCGGCCAGGATTGGCGTCACTGTTATACTCACACCCGTTGTTGTGGGACAGTTGAGACGATTCGGGATCATTAAGAAACCGCATAAACATATGTAATAATAATAATAACTTCCGATTCATTGGATTTGTATTTAATTTTATTCTCAATCAATAAAATGGTTAATCATTTGTGAAAATAGTCTAATATTTGGCATAAAATTAAAACAAAATTATAATTATTCAGAGATTTTCATAAATATTGAGCTCTTTTTTTGTTATTATTTTCTTTACTAATAAGTTATTAATAATTAAGATTTGAGTACTTTATTGGAAGTCTACATATCCAGGTCGGGCAAGCATACAGCCAGCTCACCCTTACCCTTACCCTTGTTACGGTCCACTCTTTGCTATTTTAAAGGCTTTTCCGAATAGTTATTCTAATAAACGCGTTATTGAATGTCATTAAACGATATAATTATCTGTTTATTAATCAATTAATTATAGGAAATATCTATCGACTGATCGATAATTAATAACTCATTGGATTTGGATTTGTCTAATAATAGCAATAATAATAATATTCTTCTTCTGGTCTATAGAACTAATGAGTGAATGATTCAATAGAAGACTAAATCAATTAAATTCAATAGATTTGTCGATTATATGCATAGCGTATATATATATTCGAGACTTCAATAGATTTCTTAAATCTCTATTCAATATAAAAGTGAATAAAATATTTAAAAAAACAAATATTTAATATAAATTCGATTGAATCGGAAATTAATATATATTTAACAAAAATTAATAATGAATTTGAAATAAGTTTTGGAAAAGATTTTAGAAAAGCATTTAATTCTCTAAAATATATTAAACAATATTTGGCTAAAGAATGAAAACTCGAATTAGAAAACAATTGAATGGCTATTAAGTGTAAGACTTATTAAAGCTTTTGATAATTAACTGACAAACGGAATGAGACTTAAGTTCATTGAAATAAAAGCCGAATAAACTGTGAATTGTCTGCACTGTATGTATAGAGAGAATCAATAAAAACAATAGGAATTGCCATTCAATTCAATTGCTGTCAATTAAACTCGTTTTCATCGATAAGTAATGAATCGCTCGAACGAAGAGCAGAAAACAGATCAAAGAGAAGACAACGTCTAATGCGATCAGACCTCGGGATCCGTTGTTGACCATTGAGAGAGTGCCGAAGATTACGCCTAAAGATATGATCAGAAATATTAGCGCAAAGATTACGAATACGACTCCACGGGTTCGGGCGAACTCCCGGCCCACTGACGACAGTTTGCGACAGTGCGGACAACGGGCTAAGTTGTTCTGCAGGGTATTGAAGAGGAATGACTCGTGACAGTGACCGCAGATGACCCGACACATGCCAGGGATGGGTGCCATCGACGGACTCGTAGTGTTCGTCACCATTGGATTCACCGATAAATTGATTATTCGTTTGCTGTTCGGGAATACAGACTGTTATGACATTTGAATTGAAGCAATCGATCGGCACATCCATACCATTGGGGTCGGGGACAGGCTATACGTTGAGCGCTGGCCTTACATACGAGCAGACAATTGCACGGACAGCGCACGTACTTCTTACCCGTCGGCGCACTTTTGATCGGCTATTGATATGAAATGCAATGAATAGTAACTCAAATAAGACTATACTATACTATGGGTGTTGTGCTGACTGACCGTCGCTTCACTACAGTTATCGCACTTTACGACGTGTTGTTCCCTCCGAGTGCTTATGTCGATCATAGAGCCGCACACACGACAGGCCACCAGCACTGGCAGACCTGAAGACATGGTTGCGCTATATGGCGGCGGAAGTTCATCGGGTCCTATGGCCGGCACAGTTACGTATGACTCGGTATAGTTGGGACCATTCAGACCATTGACTGCAATAATACGAGTCATTAGTATTGAAGTCAATTGAAAGCAATTAAGCGTTTGTTACGATTGGACGCCATTTGGCTTAAGTGTCCGTTCGGTCCACTGTATGCGGCCGTTGAGGTCGAGGCCATCGATGGCTGTGCGGCCGAAGTCTCGCCATAGAAGTCAGTTCCCAGCAGTGGTGCTCTCTCTTCACTGGTTCTGTTGGACGACATGTTCGTTGAGATTGACTGCAAAGCGATTGTAATAATCAATAGTTTAATGACATTTAAAATCCGATATTTTGTTAGTAATTGAGAAACAATTGATAGGAATATAAATGTATTGTAAATACGATTAAAACGTCATATCATATGATTGAACGCATAAACAGTGTTCAACACTCAACCCCTGAACGCCTATACACTGTAGTATACACTGACAATCAATGTTTGCATTCACTCAAACAGTTCGGTCTTATTTGAAGCCATATTCTCAGACAAAATCTATTCACTTGTTTAGAACGAAAGGCACTAAAGCTCTCATATTATTAGTCTATTATTCGATATATTATTATTGGTTTCATATTAATAGCAGACAAGAGATGGCAACCAATGTGTAGTCAATACAACAAATACTCCATCGAATCAAAAGTGAACATAACCTCAATGTAATAAAAACCTTGATCATTTCAATCTGAATACAGTATTGCCCTCCCTATAACAGTACCTCTGCTACGAAAAACCATGTGCAAGACTTGATAATTGAATGAACAGGTTTAAATTCTAAAGAGCCAATAGATTGACCCGAACCAATTTAAGACTGTAATTAAGAATTTTTTGCAATCAATTGAATAAAAGTTGGAAATAATTGGAATAATATTTGCAAAGATTAACAATATATATATATAAAGGGTTATTCAGAATTCGCACGACTATGTATGGGCGCGCGACTGCTTTTTATAGCTCTGATTGGCTGATTCAAAATTATGAATTAAAAATTGAGTGATTCAGCCAATCAGAGCTCTAAAAAGCAGCCGCGCGCAGCAACAATCTCTATGGACTTTAAAATACCACTTTATATATACTGTACCACCTTGTTTAATCGTGGTTAAAATTATTTTTAAAAATAAAAATATGTCAAGTACCTACATGCTCTTGAATTTTGACTCCATTTCTGAAAGATTCAAAATAATAATGATTTGAATTAAGTTATTATTGAACAGCTGTATGAAATTGGCGCGTATTCACCTCCCCCTGAATCTTCCCTGGAAAAATAGGGAAATTTGCGTCATTAATGGGGGGTGGGTTCGAGAAGTCTGCCACCACTGCTGGTGTACAAAGCACTAAGGCATTGAATTAGAGAAGACTAACTGAGTTTTCCAATTACTTTCATTACTAGACGTAATGTTTATATGGATAGGAGCTATGTTCTGTGTCCTCGAGTTTGCCGATTTTCTCGGGGTCAATTTAACATTTAGGGTTTGCTTATTCTATATATAATTTTATAGTGTCCACTGTAACTGGTAGAAATGGCACCTTGGTCAATTTTGCGAATTTGGTTTTTTCGTATTTTGAGCCGATTGCGATTTAAAAACCCTGACATCGTATATATTTTTCGAATCAGCAAATGACGTGAGATTTGATGTTCATTGGTCTTGTTAAAAAATATTTTTTCACCAAAATAAAATTTTTTGAAAAAATGCCCACATTTCATTGATAATATTATTCAGCTTGATTAGACGAGAAAAATGATATATAATTTGTTTTTGTAAATTTTATGGTTTTCCCACAAAACACAATTCAATTTTCCCAAAAACTAATCTTAAACTCAATTATGACCCCCTTGGTGTGGCCATTCGCCGCTACATTTGCATGCACAACACACTAACCCTAAGTGTTAATTTGGCGCCGAGAAAATCGGCAACAGCGAGGACACACATCATAGCCCCTCACCTGTCAGTACTAATGTTTTTATTGTACATTTTACTGTACAGTATTAGTGCGAATATCAAAATGATCATACGATTAAAGGTTAGACTTTGTTACATTGAATGAATGCCACCACTGTAAAGGGCACCGGTGCTACTTACAAGTTAGTTAGTACTACTGTAATAAGTTATAATATGATATGATATAATATGACTACAGTATTACAAAATGCATTCTCTCACCTAATAAATCATCCCAGGTTAGTAAGTTATTACATGCTTTGTTCAACTATCAAGTTTGATTTTTTAAAGTACTAAATTCTTCTAATATTGTCTAATAAGATGATCAAGTTCTCAAGTTTTAGTTCCATTATATTTGACAAATTGAAGCTCTGGTACACAATACACAAAACACATATTCATATATTCTGGACACAACTGATAAACGAAAAATGGTTTTTAATTTTGTTTAGATTTACGATAATCTCAAGAATGGTATCGAAACTGAGTTTACGTGCGATAGCTGTGAACTTGTGTTAAGTTTGGCTAAGATTTCGGTATTTTCCTCATCAGAACTAAACAATTTGTTGAGCGAAATCTGTGAATCATTTCGGTTCGAACACAACAGGGTTTGCACAGGAATGTCAAACCTATTCTCCGAAGAACTCTATTTCATACTAAGGCACACAAACCTAACCAGAATATGTGCCTCAATTATTGGTCCTCAGTGTCTATCAGATCCTTGCGCTAAACTGGATGATTGGGCTATAAAACTGGATAATAATAACTCGATTGCAAACAATGAAATGAATGAGAAAACAAATTCTGCCGTAAGTTATAGTGAGTTAAGAAGAGAAGACAACAATATTCTTCATTTGTCTGATCTGCATATCGACCCCTACTATGACTTCGGCGCCAACACTGGTTGCGGTGAACCGCTTTGTTGTAGAGCTACCAGTGCTAAAGGCAAGGGTAGAGCTGGTTATTGGGGAGACTATAAGACTTGTGATTCACCGAAGTATACAATCGAACAACTGATGGCTTACATCAACACTACATTAGCTCAAGAATACCAGTATATCATATGGACCGGTGATATAACTGTGCGTAACCTAACCTTAACTCTATTAACAATAAAGTAATCTCTGATTTGCAAGCCCTGTCCATCTGACCCGGTTTATCATTTGTCTTCAGGCGCACGACGTATGGAACACAACCAGAGATACGATTATTAATGGCTCGCGTTCTCTGACTTCACTCATCCGTAAACACCTATCGAACGGAAAGCTCGTATTTCCTGTCATTGGAAATCACGAGGGATTACCTGTTAATCAGTTAGTATTACTGCCATACCTGCTGTGAGCTTAGGTCGTGCGCACCTTAATGTCTGAGATGCGACTGTACGAGTGAAACACTGATTGGCAGAGATGACTATTTTAGTCATATTTCAGTAATGTTATGTCTGATATAGGCATCTCTGCAAACAGTGTTTCTACTGCACAGTCATCTCAGACATTAAGGTTGATTCAACGTGACCTCACAGCAGGTATGGTCACTACACAACTGTAATATTAATAGCTGCCTTTACAACCGGCACAATCCACTCAATTAGAGAGTTGGCTTAACTGCTTGACTAATCATTTAATCGATTGACACAATAATCAGTATTTATGACAGAATCCGACAGAAAAGCCAATCATTTGAGTGAATAATAAATTGAATTAAGAATATTCTGACATAAAATATCGTCACTAATACTCTGTAGGTTCGCACCACCGGAAATAAAAGGCAATCTATCAATAGGTTGGCTCTACGAACAACTACTGGACCAGTGGTCCGAATGGATTCCCAAAGAATACGCGAAAACATTCCAAACGTACGGCTATTACGCGAATAATGTTGGGTCTGACCTGAAAGTGATAGTACTGAACACCAATTATTGCGCGCGCCTTAACTTCTGGCTTATGTATAAGTCGGACGATCCCGGAGACCAATTGAAATGGTTGGCCCGGGAATTGTCAGCTGCAGAACAGTTGGCAAAGTTTGTCCATATTGTGGGTCACATACCGCCAGACAATACTCAATGCACTTCTCAATGGGTTCACAATTATTTGCGTATAATTGAGAGATACAGCCATATAGTGCAGGGACAGTTCTTCGGGCACACCCACTTCGATGAGATCCGCATATTCTACTCGACCACTAATAAGTCAATACCAATTGGCGTCGCGTACTTGACTCCAAGCGTAACGACATATGAGAGCGTCAATCCTGCCTTCAGAGTGTATACGACTGACTCTACGGTAAGAGTTTATGCATTCCTTCAGTTCAATACAAATACATTCGTTTCTACTGTATTCACACAAATGCTTGTCTTGGGATCAATGAAAGGGAGGAAATGAATGGAAATCTTATAATACTTATTGACATTTCATAACACTTATAGACAAATCTCATACATACGGAACGGAACAGAATAACTGTCATTTGCTATACTGTATTGTCTTTTATGAGCACAAGTATATAATCTGCACAACTTTTTTACTTTCCTGACAACTCTTTCAATTGATTTTATTCAATACACACTATGAATGTATGAACTGAGAGATCAGTTTACTCTAACATCAGTTATATTAATATTATAGTAAAGAGTATTATATTTTGTATTCTGTTTGCTGCTAATGATAGGGAACTGTTCTGGATCATCAAAATTATTACATAAACCTAACCGATGCTAATGAACATCATTCCGAATCATCGCTGCAATGGATTCGCGAATATTCACCGAAAGTGTCGTATAATATGTCATCTCTAGTCCCGAGTGAATGGCATGCACTCTACGAACACATGAAAAGCAATGACCAATTATTTCAGTCTTATTATAACCATTACCACAGATATAGCGATGCCTTTAGTGAGAATGCTCCAGATAAATTGAAAAAGAGTATACTCCAGGCCATACCTGTTCACGATCCGATTTCATGCAAGAAATCAAATTCTTAATCGACTTTTTGATCGATTGCACAGAAGATAACGACTCAGTGTTTGACATAAAATAGCTTTCATATAATCAAACCTTCATTCATATGACTCATTCATTGTCACAGTTATGTTGATTAGAGCAGACTTTTTGGTAGATTTTTATGAGATTCAAAACCTTAATAATGTAGTAGGGATGTGCAAGGTTGGCCGAGGCAGGAGGTATAGTGAGCGTTAGAAGGGCGGAATTTTGCCTCTAAATATGGGGTAGAATGGGTAAGGGCCGATTTTAACCGAATTTGACCCAATTTAGTTCAATTAAGCGAAATTCGATGAAAATCTGCTAGTTAAAATTGGCAAAAAATAGTCATAGTGCACTCGGTGCGAAAAGGTCGGTTAGGGTCTCACTACAGAGGGTATTTTGTCAATATCCCCTTGCACATCCCTATAGTGTACCAATAATTTTGATTTCATTCTTTATACGGCACTAACTTGAAGGTCAGGGGTCGAGAGGGTATGAACTCATGAACTTTGATTTTTCGGTGGGTAAGAAAACTTAAAATTCAAACATTCTATACTGGTGGTCGTCACTGGAATGTTTTGTCTGAAGACTGATTACAAACTACCTGTACCTGTAACGTTACAATTGCTTCAATAATTAATACTATTTGAGGCCAACTCTACTGTATAGCGAAATATTGATAATTTGAATATTTTGTTGTATTTCTTAAAACTTATATACATTTAAAGTGAAATATAAAACTGATGCGACAAATGTTGACAGAGTATATATAAAGTGCATATAATTTGTGTCTTCTGTTAACAAACATTAGTTATATATTCTATGATTTCGTGTTTATTGACTAAATTTCTCAATCGGTTACCAATTCAGTCAAATTAGAAGACATGTCAACAAAGGAGTCATTAATTTCTTAGCTTGAGCTTCAATGAGATCCTATGCGCAGGTATTATAATAAAGCAGAATTTGAGCTCCAATTTGGGTGTCATAGTAGTGATAGAGTATCTGTTGATGAGTTTGGCAGTGGCCAGGTGCAATTCCAATTCGGAAAACCTCTTGCCGGCGCACATCCGATTCCCATAACCAAATGGCAACAAAGCGAACGAATGGTATTGACTATTCTGACCCAACCAGCGCTCCGGACGGTATGCGAGCGGATCATCAAAATATTGACTCAGTCTCGAAGTGACCATAAGATGAGAGAAAATAATGGTCTGAACGATACGAATGCAAACAATATTATTATAGATTAGAAATAGAAACACACAATACGTGTGTGTATTCATAGATATGACTAAAGGCTCACATTTGCCGGAATGTGATAACCGGACAGTACTGTCGGTTGAGGTAATATTCTCATAATTCCTGGCACAGGACTGCTAAGTCTAAAGCATTCCTTAACACAGGCCTTAAGGTAAGGTAGGTTTGCGAGCATATCAGCGCTCAATTGGTCGCTGTCTCCCATCACAGCATTCACTTCATCGAACAGTTTTTGCTGGACTTCCGGATTGGCGGCCAAATGATAGAACAGGAATGAGAGGGTATTGGAAACCGTGAATATTCCTCCGGCAATGAAGTCAATGATTGTTATCTTTATGTCTTTCTCACTCAAGCCCTCAGTCCTGAGCAGTGTTTGCAATACACTCTCGAATTCCTCGTTTTCCCTTTGATTATTGGATTGTTTGCAGTCTTTATTGGCATTGATAGCATTGACGCCCATTTGCACGTATTTGGACGTTATTTCATACATACGAGTCTCCGCTTCGTCTAGTTTTCGGTAGGCATTGGTGGCAAACAGTTTCCAAAACGGAATTCCGTAATACAATTCGTTGTAACTCTCAAACAATCGTTTAGTCGCAGAGATTAGAAGATTGCCATCACTGTCAGCACTGTCAGCGCTGTCAGCACTGGTATTACTGGTATTAGTGTCATCAATTGAGAAGCAGTGCATTCGCGAGTCCAAACACATCATACAAATGGACTCTAAGGCCAACCTATAGGTCGCGTCCGTCAGATCGATCAATACATCACTGCTTTTATCTCTAATTTTCCACAAATAGTCGAGAAAGTCATCGCAAATCTTATTCTGAGCCGGAATATGGTTTTGGATCACTTTCAGACTCATCAGAGCTGGTGCTAAAAGTTGTCGTTGTTTATGCCAGAGCTCACCCATCATATTAGATAAGCCCGCGTTTGGGTACTTATCCTTATTCTTCGTCCTGTAATGAGTGACGAACTCATTGGGAGGTCTGATCGGACACTTACCCTGACTTCTGAACACTGTTTCAAAGTCTTTCGGGTCATATATATGTACAATAGGTTTTCCCCACTGGTATTCCTCTTTGAGTATAGGACCATATGTTTCATACTTGTGCTGATTGGCCTCGTGTAGACGGGATAAGTCGTATCGACCGACTGATCCGTTGAAGTGAAGAAAAAGTAGAATAAGAAGAGTTCAGACACTTATTGTTTGGCATGAAATGCAAACTTTGCACAAAAGACTTACTGTACTTGAAGTACTGCCAACCGGTTCCTATCAATGGCAGCGATGGCTTTGGCCCCGGGATCAGTTCAAACTCTTTGATAGTCTCACTTTCTGGTGAAATATTAGTAGTCGGCTCACTTGAAAACTCGTTATTGCTATTGCTAGCCATGGTCATATGATGATTACTACAGTAACAGTATTCCTAGTCTCAGATGAATTACGTGAACTTGAATTTCAGGAAAACTTATTTTCATAAGTCATACAAATACTGTAAGTCATGAATAGAGAGAATGATTGAATGCTAACAATGCAAACAATGTTTACTTATCTACGATTGACTCCAATATAACTGTAGTTCTGATTAGAATTCAATACTTTTTGAATTTGTTTTAAACCGAGTTATTATAAAATCATTTGTTTGTCAGTTTCGTCTGACTTGTGAGCACTGAGTGCGGAGTGAAGTCCAAAAAGTGCTGTTTTGTCGGTAATTCAACTTTTCGACAGATTGTTATCAGAGTTGCCAAACAGTAGTACCCAATAAGTAATGAGTTTAATGAGTAGTGAGAAATCATTTGTGAAGCCAAGTCGCTAACTATGAGGGCTCGCAAAAACTTGTGGTGAGTTCAAGGTTAGGGAAACTGGAGGCCCACACCATTCGACGAGTGCCAGTTCACTGAGGATTCCCATATTTCAGCTGTTCTTCACTCTATCCGAACGAATAGCAGTGAAGTAAACCTTTTATTTGTTTCACAGACATTGACTCAATTAATGTTTTAATAGCTTTACTGCTTATGCAATACAGTATCTAATTATCAAGTTATGTTTTGCCATTATCAAGATACAATTCAGTTATACACAGCTTTTCATAATGAAAGTCATAAATCTATTTGAAGCTCAAAATATCGCAGTACTTAGAGTGCGATTAAGGAGCCATTCCTTGGCTTATTCCGTATTTGTCTATCCCTGGCACCATTACCACTGAGACAGCAGGTGTTTAGATATATTATATTTTCAAGTAATAAGCCGGAACAGATTAATTCATACCATTTATCATTCATTTACTGCACTTTAACAGATGGAACGAATGGTGCGATTATTCCAGTTTTGATTTGTTCTGATATTTCATTTCAAACAATTGCATAATTACTCTTATCTGAACTAATCATGGTGGTGGGGAAGGGTGGTGCGGAAGGGTGGTGCGGAAGGGTGGTGCGGAAGGGTGGTGGGGAAGGGTGGTGCGGAAGGGTGGTGCGGAAGGGTGGTGCGGAAGGGTGGTGGGGAAGGGTGGTGCGGATTGGTGGGCGGGAGGGACTGCCCTAAAATGCCTCTCGAAATAGAGTGACCCTTTCCGCTGATTTTCGCCTCTAGATTGGCGAAAAGAGTACCAAGATAGAATCATAGGACTTTTGGCCCCCACTACACAAATACTGCGCTCTAGTCTACCACTTGTGGACTGCACACCATTGCTAGACTAACTGTACAGAATAGGGGTCATTAAAACTCAAATGAGGATTAATTAGTTGACAGGTGAGGGGCTATGCTGTGGAATTGACCCATGTGCCGCTTCTACCCGTTACAGTGGCCATTCGCTGCTATAAAATTATATATAGAATAAGCAAACACTGAGTGTTAAATTGACCCCGAGAAAATCGGCAAACTCGAGGACACAGAACATAGCCCCTCACCTGTTAGTTGTAATTCATGCTGAATAATTTAGAACTGAGTCAGAACAACTTTTCAAAAAAACAGTAATAAATAGTCAATTGTTTGTCAATACTATTTCTATTTTGTCTTTATAGCAGTGACGAGCAAAAGGTGATCTATAGCTGTGTATATCATAGTCGTTCTGTTCTATACTGCGGGTATCTTATGTGGCTTAATGTCAATTACGGGGTCAAGAGAGAGTCACTTGGTTAATTTTGCCCGTCACTGTTCATAAAACTGTAATACTTAATGAAATTGTTTGCCTTAATCTCTGCCTTCAATTTCTGTATTATAAGTGTATGCTTTGGCGTGTATTCCAATGCATATCAATAAAGCCAATATTATTGACGTTCTGTTCTGTACGTCAATTATAATGACCATTAGTAAGAATAAGAGGCTTGTAGTGGGGTTTTAGCCTTTTCTCGTGAATTCTGGTTAAAGCCCCGGAATAACTATTTTTCTCATTCATTACGCAATTAAAAATAAGTTGTATTCAATTATTTCGAAAACTTATAAAACATTATTATTCGCTAAAACTATACAAACTTTTGAAACTATACTTAATCTCATTTTGTTTTTCTATTTAGAGTTCAATAACTTTTGTCTTTACGCAGAATATTATAATTCTTTTCTTTTCACATAAACATTGTTTTAGTATTACTTTTGATTTTATTTTGATCTTAAATATAAACATAAAGAGGATTCTCGAGAGTGGACACAAAGACTGTAGTATTATAACATGACCTGAGCCTAATTCGCGAATGGATTAGTGGCCGGGATGAGTATACTTAGTGGCCTTATATATAAGGACTGATCGCGAGAAACACGTTCTTTGGTTTTGGTTTTTTGGTGGAGAGAAGGACTGTTACAGTACTGTATCACTTGGTTGAGAATACAAGCGACAGCTCACTGTAGATGTATTATTATGTCTGCTCTGAAACTCAACCTCATGTCGATGACGTGAGCGCAGGCACATCTACAGTGAGCTGTCGCTTGTCGTCTCAACAAAGTTATAGTCTATGTTCCGAACAGAATTGTATTCGTATTCTCGCGACAGTCTTCGAGCAGTGATCGTAGCCCACTGTAAGTGCGCGAACCCTATTAAGTCCGTAAAAGTCCAGACCATTGTCCCGAAGATCATCGAATAATTATTATTATAGTTATACCGAATCCGAACTTATTTTGTATTAATTAATTGCTATTCAATTATAACCACTAAAATCCAATCGAATCGTGTGTCGAACAGTCAGTGACCCCTATCCCCTATCGCCGCCATCTGCACCTCTCGCCTTCAAGGGACCCAAAACCCCCCGAATCTCCGCTAGAGTGCCCACTAATTATGTTCACTGTAACAGTTCACAGTTATAATAGTCATAATGCCCAAGCTCGCCAAACCTAGGAGGTATAGGGGCAGTTAAAATGGTGGACAAGGAATCGACGAAAAGGGCGTTTAAAACCGGGTATTGCCGGAGATTGCCGTCATTTTTGACCGTAATTCGGCTGAATTTTATTAAAACGTGGCATAAATTCGGTGAAAATCGAAAGAAACTGGCGGCAAAATTTGCTACCAGAGGGGTCGTAGTTTGGCTAACCTCCCCCCTTGGCCATCCATAATCTTATAGTGAGTCTGTGTTTCGAATGAAAGCTATTAATTCAAGTGAGTTATCAACATATGGCCAAACTATGATTTCTGTTCACTTGACTGATCAGTGTCACTGTTTCGCAATTATTCATTAATTGATTATTTGGAACGGTTTCAAATGTGATTATCACGTGAAATATAGCTTGATACAATTATCCTTGTATTCTGTAGAAGTCTGAAGTCTGTTGAAGTCTATAATTTTTTTGATAGCAATACTGTATAGCCAACCAAAGAATCGACTGACACGGTTAAATGAAGCCAGAGCATAAACCTGATAGGGAAAAAATGAAAAGATGATGTCCGCACTTGGAATAATATTTTTATTTTTCAAAACAATTCTAACCACCATTAAACAGTGTAGAATATACAGAGTGAAAATTTAAGGGCGCCAACTTTGCGCCACAGAAAAACTACAGGGGGATAAATTTGAATCTGACCTTATTTGGAAGAGGAATAGTGGGGGTTGATAAAAATTATATATGAAAAATATCCTTGAACGTTTCAATGAGCAAGATTAAAAAATCGGAAAAATTGACTTTTCTATTTGAATCTTAGCCTTCGCAAAAATCACAGAAGACACAAAATCGATACTAGTCAATGAATACCAACCATAGCGTGAACGAGCTTTCAGTGATTGCCAACATTACACTATATGTAACTTTGGTGCACTAAGCAACCATTGTAGTGAGGGTATGAACAGGACCA
>JAQIWA010000458.1:0-31533 GCA_034693305.1 Eueremaeus valkanovi
AACTGAAGTTAATTTCAAATCTATTCAGGGTTACAAATGACTATTAAATTTATACCTTGACTCAAACAACTGTATACTTTTTTGCGCCAAATTCAAGAGCATGGGGGATTGGTTTGCACTTAACAGTACAGTACGTATACGTATGTATATAATGAAAAGATTATTATTTCAACAAAACTCAAAAAGAATAAGGGATTAGGAAAATAAATGAATAACAAATATTATCAAGTTCAAAATTAAAAAGAGCTTATTATTGAATTTACAAAATTTTAAGGAATAATTCGAGAAAATAGAACAATAAAGAATTCATGCCAGTTCATATTAGCTTTTTATTTATGTATTGTATATAAAATTATAAATATATTAATAAAAATTGAATCAAAGTTTATCTAAACTTAATTAATGAGAAATTTATTCATAAAATTGTAATTTTATTGTAATAAAGTGACCCCGACTCGCATTAATATGATATAAGAATATAATGAGAATGAGAGCACTTAATGACCATATTCTGCATCAATTATGTCTTTATCAACAAATCCTGATTAATGTTCGCCTTCTTATGTAAATAATTCCTATGAGATATAGAATGTGGTCAGTAGTCAATTGAATGAACAGTCTGTGCAGTCTGTGCACAAATTACACATAAAGTGAAAGTTCACCAAGGTCATTAGGGATATTTGGAATATAATTTGTGATCAAATACTTAATTTTATCTTTTAATGAGATTCTGTACGTCTCTAAAGTCGCCCACAAATTATTGCATATTTTAGAAATGATCATACTAGTTCATTATGGTCTAGACATTTTTAATTAAAGGAGCAAGTATTTTTTTGTGGTTTAATGTTTAGTATTTTTAGATTTTTTCGAAAACTATTTACTTCTTCGAAAAGAACTTTATTTTTCAATAAATAATTATATTTTAATTCTGGTCTTAATCTCATAGAAAATATTTTGGAAAATATTTTTCATGAAATTTGAGATAAAATTCAAGTTTTATTTTGATATACTATAAAGGGATTTAGAATTTTCTATTTGATATCATTTAATATAATTGGCATTTTACAAAGGGTACAGGTCATTTTTGTTTTTTATCATGCATATTTTCAAGTGGAAACAAATTGGAACTTTTATTTTAACCGATTTCTATTAGATTGAAAGCCAGGACATATTTAAAATAAATCCTTTACTCGTATAAATTATTGGGTTTCTGTCATTTCAAGTGCACTACAAATATAAGACTATTTTTATCCTTGATCACTTTGAATTCTTCACAAGCTATTTGCGCTAATATTCTCAATTCTTCAAGAGTTTAATTGAAGAACAAATACTTTCAAATATTTTTGAAGTCTTAGTTAATTCACACACTCTTTGAGCTAAAATGAGTTCAACTGATTATAAATGATATCCAACCGAATAATATCAGTCAGACTTTGACCAAAAGCTTAAATGTCAGATGAGATTCAATTATATTCCTCATAATAGAATGCAATGATAATTTAGTACTGGGTTCATTCATTTAGATGAGAACACATGTATTGTATTATTATGTTTACTCATTTATATGATTTAAATTATATATAATATTATTATACGTTTCGTTGATTTTGAATTTACATTCAAATTAATTCATTTTCTTTGTCCTAAACAACGAATTCAGTCGAAAATATGATGATTTCACTGAATTCAACCTCTGGTCAAAATATATTGCAAAAAATTTTAAATAAATTTCAAAATTCTTTTATAAATCTTCAGAATTTCGATATTTAATTTATGAATTGCATCTGGATCATCCCCCTTTGCGCCAGCTCTGAATACTATTTTAAGATTATTGCCAACAGTTTTTGACTTTTAAATATATTTTTGAATTTTGTTTTATTGAATTTTATTTGAAATTCAAATCAAGAATCTATTTGTTTCTCCAATAGATTTATATTAATTCTCACTAAAGAAAAAAACATATGAGAAGTGTTGTATGAATTTTTGATGAACTCTTCTCATATGAAGTTTCAATTTATATTTGAATCTGTGTTTTAAGGAATATATTTAACGAATAAATATTTGAACGAATGAATGATAGCCTTTGATAGCTTTGGGCCAATAGTCAGACAGAAAGAGCTGAGTTAGAGACGAGTGGAATGAATGAGACAAATGTTTGAGTAAATATTGATTTCCATAAACAAGGAATAAAAGTTATATAAAGAACTGAATTCTCTCTCTTTCAGCCGATTTTAGTGTCAGTTTATGTGACGGTATTAGTCAACTATAACACCGCTTACAGTGCTTTCACTGACAGTAGAATCGCCTCAAACGCTCAGTCGTTACCCGAAAACAAGTAGTATTTTGAGAATATTCTCTAATATTTAAGCCTATACTCAATTCGTGTGCGAATTGCAGACTCTATTCAAAGTTTGCTTTACCTCTTGTTTATAGATATAAAACACTTTTACTGTATTTCAATTGAAGTTTTATATAATATTCTAATTAAACATTATTTGTCTGACAGTTAGAGAGTTCTCTGCAAATACTTGAATCTCATTAATCTATAAATTAATTTATGAGAATAATTGAGTCAATACTACAGATATAACATCAGAATTGAATTTATAAACTCGATAATCAATTTAGCTGTAAATTAAGTTTTGATGTTCATATTGCGAATGAGCAAGGTAACGGATAATGTTATTTCTAACGGCAGTAATATAATAACAGATACAGTATATAATTTTGAATTTCATCAGAAGCAATATCAGGTTAAGTTAATTTTAACATTCAATTCGTTTTCGTTAACGAGAATACCCACGCTTAATTTCGTTTGTGAGCTCCAATGCCTTGATCATACCGGTGCTTATTAGCGCCAAATGGCATAAAACAGATTTTTATGATTTAATTCTTTTTTGTTTTTCATTTCAAAATTAAACGAAAATATAATTTTCAATTTCAAAATTATTCCGACTTATAAGAGATCATAAAAACTTTTAATGGCCTGGTTTAGTGAAAAGATAGTAGAAATAAATTGATATTATTCTGAATTGAATATAATATACATTATATTCCGATATTTGATATAATGAATAGAAATTGTATTTAATATCTTTAAGGAAAGCAATGAAGAAATAAGTCTTTTATATGAATAGTCTATTATGAGTTCACTGGAAAAAAGAGCACGTTTTTTTGAATAAACTACTGTACTTGCTCGTTTATATGATACTGTGATTTTGAGCTTCACTGGAAATAAGTGACTGGATATTTGATTCTATTCATACGAAAACTTATACAATATATGAAAACTGAATTTTAAAATATAAAGAATATTCTTCTTTCCAAGAATTGGAATCAAAATTCGACAAAAACTAAGCCATCTATAAAACTATTGTTTCGACATTTCAGTTGAGACTTCAATTCGGTATTCCTTTGAATCGCATTAAATGATAAAAACTTCTTATGCGCTGAATAAGACTTTTGTATGGCTTTAATCAAATTCTTTACTAATATTTTAAATTTCAATATTTGCTTAATCTTTTCAGAGAAGAAAAACAAATTTATTTTATATAAAAATTATGTAAATATTAATTAATGACCAGAGATGGCCATTAGAAAGACAAGAAAAATACATAGTATATATTTTTTTGAATTTTTATTCAAATATTTCGGATTATTCTATAAAAAAAACTTAAATATTTAAATCAAATTTGAAATTTCGTAAGTTTGTGCCACAATTTTTGTAGTAATCCGGATCAAATCAACATTGAAGTCAATGATATGTAAATTCAATGTTTTTTCGATAAAGTTTTCCATTTTTTTCTCTACAGAATCCAAAATATGTTAAATAGTTTCTCAAAACTTCTTATTTGGTTTTCATGAAAAACTTTGCAAAACATATAATGTCACTGCACTGGTGGTGTCTGTCCATCACTGATTAGTGACATTTCATATGCTCAGTGACTATAAATATTATTAATACTTTTGAAAAGTTTTTATAACATTTTTAGAGAAAAAAATCTGAATAAATATTATAAAGAAATATTCAAATGAATTGAATTTGAATTTCAAATACGAAGTGCGAAAAAACATAAATTCAATTCTTATTAATGTATGTTATTATAGGACATAACATATTAAGAATTACTGTAAAACATATTATATCCCGATTTTGACATTTATCTAAATGCAAATCATATGAAAATATAAATAATATATAAATCATATTTCAAGAAAAATGAATGAATTACTGAAAAAGAAGTGATTTATTATAAATTACATTAAATGTGAATTAAGTTTAAAGAATTTGAAGAATTATTTCTCAAATGTCTGAATAGATAAAGAATATTCTTCTTATAAAAGATTTATTAAACAAAAAGAATACTTACATTCAGAATAAATAGCTTCAAAAAACTTGAATCAAAGTATTATAATATCTTTTGTTTAGTTATTAATAACAGAAAATATATTTGCTTTCAAAATAAAAACTTCATTTGAATTGAAAGACTTGTTCGTAAAGTTGAAAAAAACTGTTTTTGAAAACAAGTCTTGAAAAGACTGAAACAGTAATAACGATATGACAGAAGTTTTACATAATAGGAGTCCAACACATACTATACAGAATCCGAAAGTTGTTGTATACACAGAATCCTAGCGTCAAGACTGTGCACCAGAATCTTCCCGCACTCGTATGCGCTCGTATGGCACTGGTATTGCATCCACTCTTTCTCTCTTACATAACAAAAATAGAATGCCTTTTCCGATCATTTTCTCTATAGAGTCAAAGAGTGATAGAGAGGACGACAGAGTAATAGTGAAGAAAAGTAAGTCATGCGCCTAAATCTTGCTGAGCACCCAACACATTTTTCGGGTCTCATACTATTTAACTTTCACTATTAATGTCATTCATTATTCTCATTATGTTTCCTATAGTAGTGTCTGTTTCTCTTCTTTATTATTTAAGCTCTGATTAAAAAGATTTTCTGACTATAAATACAGAATCATTAGCCTTAAAGCTTTGAGCGATAAACTGACGTGGGCTACATAGCTATTGGATTCCGATCAGCTTATATTCTGGTGCAATATTACACTGACATTATCACAAAGTGTGCAAAAGATAATTGTAGTGACTATTAAATTATATGATAGAATATATTCTGTATTCTATTCTATTCTAAATTTGAATATTCTTTTCAAACCGAATATGTATTCAAATAAATTTCAATTAGAGTTATGGCGATAACGAGTCTGTGTCTGAGATATGCTATTATGATCGCCAAAAATAAAGATTGATTGCCTATCGGACTATACTGTATCTGAAAAGCCTCTACTAATCAATTCCGGGTCTTATTTTAACAGTCGATTAATTATTCATTAAAAATGATAAGAATATGACTTCAATGCAAATATTTGCTATTATATGCGTTCGACTAAAAGTAAATATCTTTTGTTATAGAATATTCTGGAAATGATATACAGATACTTTTTGACACCAATATATTGGGTTGAAAATAGCTGGATAACAAATTACTTTACAATAGATCCAATAAAGTTTAGATCAATCCGTAATTTGTTTGCTCTTTAGATAGTTTTTACTTAAAATAATAATATAAATGAATAATAAGTGGGGCCTGAATGGAATTTCAATAGACTGTCTCAGTTTTCATTTTCGTGTTCTATGAGAATATTTTTCAATTCTTTTCTTTTCGTAGAATAATTATAAGCCATTTCACAGGAATCGCATGAATAAGAGGTTTCAGAAAGAATGGTATGATTTCATAGTCTAATAAATCCTTTGTATACTCAGACAGTCAATACATAAAGAATTTTTTAACAGAATTTTCTTTCAAAAAATTGTTTTGACTTCACTTTAGCTGTACATTAGAGAGAGTGACGACTCTTGAGTGAACAGTAGAGCACATGTACTACTGAATAGCAAATCTTAAGCCATTTCTTCTGTAATGATATTCTGTTTTTTCTCTGAAAATTATGACACATCAGAGGAAAAGACAATCTATTCTTCAGAACAAATGCATTTTTTATTGTTGTTCTGCTCTTTCGGATATTTTTTGATGTTTGGAAAGCATATGAAATGATAATGTCCTCCAAATATTTTATTCAATTGACCGAACACTTGAACTCAAATTCTAAACTATACAAAAAGAATATTATTTATTTGTTTGCATAGTTTGGACGAATTTTGGAGAAAAAAGTGCTTTTTATACAAACAATATTTTTAGTAACATTTCAATAATTTGTATGAACATGGTCTAAAGTCTGCGCTTTTAACAAAGTATATGGCTCAAATAATTTTCTTTCAGGTTCTTTATTAAAGTTCTTTGTAGATGAAGACCAGTAATAGGCAATGGGGGTTACAGGAGGGTGACCCCTGTGATTTTGGCCAAGGCTCAAGGACAGGGTTTTTAGGCGAAAAAACAGGGTTTTTAAGGGAAAATCAGAATTTTTTTAGGAAAAAAGCGTTTTTTAGGGATTTTGTACCCCCTTGATTTTGTCCAAAATTTTTGGCTTACCCCCTATCGTCAGACCTATTGGCTATTTCTGATGAAGACACAATTTGCTCAGAACCGAACTTGTTTAACTTGTAGATAATCTGTTTCTGTTCGGTCTTGTTGTCGCATAAATCAATTTTCTGAATGAATTAATTGATTCAATTAAGCAAATGCTTCCGACTTTTGTATCAATTAAGATATGAATCATAATTATCGTCTGAACTCTTTTAGTTTAGAATTTTTACTTTTCATTTGAGAAAAATTGAATTTAATTACAGAGATAGGCAATGGGGGTAGAGGGGGGGGGTTAACCTTCCCCTAGGATTTTGGTTGAGGCTGACCCCTCTCTGATTTTGGAAGATTTTGCGGAAAAACTAGATAATGGGGCACTTTTGGGCGAAAAAATTTGATTCATTTTACCCCTTTTGGCCAAATTTTTGACTGACCACCTTCCCTGTCAGACCCATTGCCTATCTCTGATTTAATTAATAAAATTAAAAACATTTTGAATTATTGATGCCTTTAATCATTTCTTCCTAATAATGACGAACAGGAGAGTTGAACCACAATAAAGCCTTGGCTGTAACTTTATATCTATGTCCTAGAACAGTTGTTGGAGAGAGGTGTTTAGGTATGGGTTATCTAAAGGAGGTGATCTGCCTCATATTAAATTTTCATACAAAGGATTTGAAACCAGATTTTTTTCATATATTTATATCTTTCAACTTTTGTCGCTTTTCAGCTTGGACCATAATCATTCAACCCAGATTTCAATGAAAGCACTTAACTTGAGCATTAATCGACTCTCATTATAGAAAAACAGATTTTGAAAAATAATTGTAAAAAATGACATTAAAATTATCGATTGGTTAGCATTTGCCAAATTCTATCCATTCATATGCACTGTTAGTCTTGAAATTGTTGTCTTTGCCAGAACTGATACATAACTGTCATCTAATCAACAAAATTGTGGTTCAATTAAGTTCTAAATATAGTCTTAATATTGGTTTTAACCCATTATTTAGTCTATAATAAGGAGTAATCATTTTATTGACAGCAAAGCGTTGCGAAAGAATTGATGAAAATAATTGAAGTGAAGCACATCCTTATTATAACTAAAGCTCAGTTGATTAAATATGCGGGGTACTTATGTAAACAAGGATTATTTCCTTTTAATCTAGATATAAACAAGGACTTTAACTACTGTATGACACCCACGGGAAAAATAGTCTTGCTCAATGTGTAATACAGAAACTAACTCTAAGTCACATTCTATTAATATAATTGGTTTAAACGTGATTCATATAAATGAAATAATGTCCAGACCATTTTTTATAAATATTTTAGCCCATTATTACAGATCAAATATTTTATTAATATTTTTCTTATAAACAATTCAGAGAAATAAGGCTCAGAATTGATAAAATAAGTATAAGTAGATTATATATACAATACCCGGAGTTATTGTATAGAAAAATAATTTCCTATTTTCGGTTCAGAAAACTATTTCATTGAAACTGGTATTCAATAGAAAATAAATCGAAAGTTATTATCAGAGGATTTAGACGTAAGGCAGACAAACGTCAGCCAAACTGCTGTCATATAAGTAATCATTAAAATCAAATAAAACTTATAAATGCATAACTGTATTTTGATAGTGTCCAGCTCATTATACCCACGCTTGACAAATATTATATCAAGCTATTTGTGGATTAGGTTTTTTCTCTGAAATATCCTGAATTAAGAAAGAAACAGGATAATACGATTAGTTTATATTCCTAACAATTCTCGTTAAAGGACAGTCATTTAATCTTAGACGGTATTCCTTGCCTTAATGTGCCCCTGGCTATCCAATGCTTATATTTAATATATGGATAAAAATAAGTTTTAATTAAATAGCTTTCAAAATAAATAATTTGTTTATTTTGGAGACTATTGTTCCGAAAGAGTGAACATTCTGTCGGAAATATAAAATACAAATCATATAAATTCAAATCTAAAATTCACATTCACTGCTCAGTTAATTCGTTTAATAATTTATACAAACACTTAAACAATAATTTTAGACAATATTTTGTTATAAACTCTTATATAAAATATAACTTTTATTAACAGCTTTTAGAGTTCAGTTCTTAACCCAATTAATTCATATTTGTATTATATATTCATAATTAATATTCAAAATATCATATATTTAATGGTTTACAACAGAAAATATTTTTATACATACATTTACATACATGTATATTAATATTTCTGCCCTTTCTCATTTTTGCCTCAGATCGTGATTTTGCCTCAGATCAAGATATACTGATATAATGATTAAAATCAATTTTAAATAAGTAATTAAATTAATTAAAAGCGTTTCGAAAGCAATGATGAAATTAGTCATAAAATTTACAGAATTTTTATTTGCATATAATCTGTTCAATGCTTTTAGTTATCAAATTGTTCAGATGGGAAAGGGCACTCCCAGATTATAATCTTTATTATACCAATGCTATATTACTCGTGGAATTGTGAAAAACTAGCCTTGCAACATATTCAATATTGAGTTTGAGTTTGGATATTGAAATCCGTATAGATTTCAGTTGATTCCCATATAATGATGAGAATTAATTAACTCTTCTGTTATTTCATTGAGATTACGCAAAAAAACTGAGTTGACTCAAATAGATAAATACCCACTTTCCAGAACATTGACTCAATTATAGCGAGAACATTGATTAAATGTGAATATTTGAATTAAAATTGCTCCAATCTACTTTGCTTATGAACTCTATTGTTAAAATGACTCAGACTTTTGGATTTTTATCTACCTGTGCTATCATACTGCCCAACCTTGTTACATTTCCTTCGCCTGAGTTAATGTATATCAATATTTCTTAACTGTAAGGAAAACTTGATTTATTCAAAAACTAAACTCAATTATAATAAAATAGAAATTAAGCGAAATAAGTAAATAAATATGAATTGCTTGTGAGCTCATGAGCTCAGACACATTTAATATCCAATCAAACATTTATACGTTGTTTTAGCGGCGGTTATATAATTATCTATTGAAAGATCATTCATTGGCTGTTCTGAATAACAAGTATTTCATACAAATAATTACTATTTATTAATATTTTCATTACTTTTATATAAAAACTTTTACTTTCCTTAAAAGTCTTTTTCGTTTTATTTTAGTTTTTCTTTTGCTTTTTATGAACTCATTAGTGAATAACATAATTCATAATAAATAATATTAATTTTTTGTATCAAAAACATTCATTATTGTTGTGTCTCATAATTTTTAAACAATTTTTAGAAGTAATACATTTTGACAATAAATTTAAGCTAAAATTTTAGGCCATTTAAGGAAAGGTCAACACTATTATCCAAAAGCATATAAATGTTAGGCAGAAAACACTCAACAAAAATATATATATTATTATTACATATAATACTCATCAAAAAAAAAATATTTATTATATTCTTAAAACAGATTTATAAGATTTAATGATATTTACTCAGAAGAAGATTTGAGTATATTTTATAAGAATTTCAGACTAAAAATAAGTAATCATTTGAAAGAAAATTATTATAATATTCTGCAATAAATAAAACCAATTCTGTCGGCAATACAATAGAGTTCAGAGCAGATCTTTTCCGATAACCTTTGACCTAATGGCCTAATTTCTATGCATGTTTGCACACATAGTCTCCCTCTCGAACAGTCTGACTCGACTTCATATTCTAGTCTTTCTGATTGTGAAAGAAGTTATTCTACATATTAAACGAAAGTCATATAACAACTAGTTTTTTGTTGTAATCATAAAAAACTTACAAATTTTTTATTTCGTTATCTTTCTATGAATTGATTTCTTGTTATTTATTTTATCATTGATTTTCAAATCAGAAACCAAATACTCATTAGCCATAAGAATCTCATTTGATTTGCTCTTCTGTTCAGTCAAAGTGTTTATCGAAAGCAAGAGTTTGTGTCTTAAGAATTGATTTTTCTATTGAAAGTACGGAATATAAAAGTGTTTCCAAAAGTTTTCGACAAAAGTTTTCTAAAATGAATAAAGTATTTGAGAATTAATATTATTTTCTCCGATCGACTGATTTAATGGTATTTTTCTAATAGCTCTTCATTTTTATTCCAGTCATTGATTTTAGGTTTTTTACTTCATATTTGTGTGCAATCAATATTAGCTGATATAATACCAGTGCCAGTGGCCGTCCAATCGAGCCGTAATCATGAGGTGCACTCAGTTGATATTGAAAGTCACTATAACAGTCCTGGATCTCCTCATGTCTTCGAAATTGAACCAATTCAGACGCCATTAAGAATTGTCTTCAGTTCTGCATCCAGTCCTCTGTATTTGGACGTCGAGAAGGCACTGAAGGCCGGTATGTATGCTATCATATCATATAATTTCATTCATTGTTCACAGTTTTAATTGTCTGATAACTCAATTGAAATAATAAATAAATATCTTATCAATCATTTCACGTAATTTCAGTTCAGTTGATATAATTTTTTTGAAATATAACTTTCCTTTTTAATTGAGGAAGCTCAGTTTTTAGTTTCAATTGTTCCTGTTAGACTAATTATGGTTAGTTTAGAAATTTATGATTCATAAACATGCTTGTTAATTATGATTTATTGCTAATCATTGTTGTAATAGCAATTGAAATGGAACAAAATTAACTCTAACTGATTATAATAGTTGGTGGAACCAATTGGAATATTTAATTGAAGCAAAGCTTAAACTGCTTTAATTATATTCATTGAAATTAGTTTTAATTGTTTTTTGTAGTCATTGGTCATTAAAATCAATTCCGTTTAAATAATTATCATTTGCATTGGATTTTTCTTAAAGCCGAGGCTCTGAGGCATAAAACACATATAAATGTCCTTTAAGCATATGCCTGTATATTTTACTTTTATTAGTCTGGTCCGTTTTTCTTATACAGTAATACAGTATTAAATATTAATACTAAAACTGTGTCAATGTTTGCCTCTTTTGTTATTTATTGAATACATTATTGTTTTGAATGCAATTAAAATCTTTTATTTCCTTTTGTGACTCAAATATTGATAATTAAAAACTGAATTCAATTCACTTAAGATGCGGTCGAAAGAGTAAAACAGGACCGAAGCGGTGCTGCGCCGGTCGCACAGCCGGATGCTGCAGCATCTGGTGTTGACCCAGGTATCGAACATATACGCACAGTTCACGTTGGACCAGAGTTAGCTGGATCGACTTTCAACGAGGATGACTACAGAGTTGTTGATCAATATGAACGTGTGGTTCCGGTCCGGGTTAGGGATCATTTCGTGGAAGAAGTAGCTCAGCCACAGACAGACCAAGTGGTTGTCGTTAAGCCACAGAATGCAAAGCTTGTGAACTCACGCAAGAAAAATGTCCAAAACCCCAAAAAGGCTAGAATTACGGCCAAAGCAGAAAAAATGACCACTGTTAAGCCAACCCAAGCACCTGTAGCAACAGCAGCACCAGTAGCTGACAAGAGTACGGCAAAATTCGGCGCCAGAATCAGCAGAAATACTGATAAACAAACAACAGCTAAAAAAGCGAAAACTACTCAATAATTGTGAGACAATTGAGAATAAATTTCGATATTTTATGACTTTTTGACTGAAAAAATATATTTTTGTTTTACATTTATCTGTCGCTTGACTTGAATTTGTAAAATAAACTAAAGTATGTCTTATTTAAGTTAACTATAAATTTATTAATTAATTTCAGATCAAGTTTATTAATAATATTGTTTAATTTTTTTTGAATCAATTGTAAATGTAATGTAAGTTCAAATCAATAATAAAGTTATTAAATGTTATACTTTTTAAATACAAAATCAAATAATAATAATTATAATTTAACTCTATCATAAAAATAAAGTAGGTGCAAAATGTATGTGGGTATATCACAGAGTAGCCGAACTCCATTTACATTTTTTTGAGTGAAAATAAAAATAATGAATTCAATGAAATCAGAGGTCTATTTGAAAAATAATGATTTTATTTATCGGTTGAAAGACATTATGAATAATGTATTTCAAAACATTAGATACTTTTTCCCCGATTGCACCGAAGGCTAAGCTTAATGTTATCGATGTATACAAGGATTGGGATGACGTGTATTAGCGCAACATTGATCTGGATTTGATATAAACATGGTCAAGTCAATGGGTTCGTATTCATTCCTTCAAATGGCAAATATTCCGGGAACTAAAAGCCTGAGAAAATGACGTAAAATATTGAATTGAAAAATGTATAGAACATAAATCAACAAGATTGAATACACACTCCGTTCCGTTGATGTTAATATTGAAATAAATCTATTTATAAATCAATCAAAATATAAAATTCGGTACAAAATAAGAATAAAAGTATTGACAATCTATTTATCATTAAATTGAAAAGAAATAAAATTTCCAAACAATGTATTGTAAGACAGGATATAATATAACAAATTTTGATTAAAAAAAATAATATTAATATCTTTTTGGATGTCTTCCTATATATTCATTGAAAAAGCAATCAATTCTTGCTTTTAATAAATTCAATTCAGACTAGTATTGAGACTAACAATATGAGTGACTGAATGGACTATTTATAGATCTAATGCCAATATATTTGCATTTTTCTAATAACTGTAGACAATAATTGACTAATTGTATGGCAATTGTGTCAGCTGAAGGACTGAGCACAATTTAACATGCTCATTTGAAGCCAAAAACTAAACCTCTGAAAGTCTTTTGTTAAGAACGAATTCCTCTCTTATTCTAACTGAATTAATTGGAATTAATTAGCCCTGGTGATAATCAGGCTGGAAACATGGGGAGACTATATTACAAATGACATAGTACTGTATGTGTGCTCTGAAAAATTGTTAAATTTTGATATTAAATTATCATGCTTGTTAGTTTTTCCATGGAAATTTCTTTTCACCTAGCTATTCACCTAGCAAGTCTTAAGTATCAAATGTCAGGAAACTAAATAGACTTCTATTCATTGAATTCTTTTATTTAATAGAAATTCTTTAAATAACAGTAATTATTAAGAATAAGGCTTAAGAAATGTTATGTAATATTGAAAACACAGCCATAAATGTGACGTTCAGTACATTTGAGTATTTAATCAGAGATTAAACGAAGAAAAATAGTTCAGACAATTATAATTAAGTGGTTTTTACTTTTGCTTCAATTTGTTTTCTATATTAATTTACTCATATTTCGCAATCATATTAAGACTAAATACATATATTTGGAACAAATTTCTTGCAAATAATAATAATCTTTATATTAAACACATTTCAAACGTGACTTTTATTTAAATAAATTCTGTGAGTATTATGAATAACAAATATAATTCGTTTATAGCAAAGAATTATTGTTTTTAATAATTATGATTTTTATTTATTTATAATTGTTTTTAAGAAATGTTGAATTTATTGTAAATCTGTTGTAAAATTCAAAATCAAATTCATTAATACTCTGACAACAAATAGAAAAAATTATTTTTTTTATATAAAAATTATTTAATAATTTATTTTAGAAAAGAGTTGATTGTATTGTAATGTTATTTGGAGTGTAATTATAATACGTTTATTGATTATCAGTAAATATTATGAATAAAAATTATATAATGAATAAAAAGAGAAATTGAAATAAGTCAGCAAAATCACCCGGACTGATATGTCAAACATAAAAGTTTAAAAACTGAACATAACTTATATTTTCATATATTTAATGGACACTATTTGAGTGCTTTATTATGTAAAGTGATTTAAATTTTATGAATACATGACTTAATAGTGTAGACAATAATTAAGAGTATATTACTTAAAGTGAGCTTAAATTAAGCCATAAATTGATTGATTTTATTTGATTAGGAATTTTGGCGAAACTTATTTAATGAGAAGATAATTGAATTCAAACGAACGTCACTTTACTCCCGAAATTAGACGCTTGAGGTATAGCGTTGACAGTGTTTAGCGCCTGGAGTGCCAGTCTATTAGCTAACCTTGCTCTACTCGTCGAATTCAAAAATTGGTCGTGGGCTGCATTGATGTAGCTGCGGTACTTTTTGCATTCTTCCTGCTCTTTGGCCTCTTGTCTCATATACTTAATCATCATTAGTCCGATTCCGAACGCATAGAACGAGAGGACAACCACTATATACAAGAGAGCGCTCTTTTGACCTCAAAATAGAGAATATTTTAATACCATTTAAATCAATAGTTTATTCATTGCTTTTATTTTTGTGCTTACTATCGATAAAAGGTCTCGACTATGATCTGACAACTGATCCATTAGATCAGACAGAATGACAGATAGTTTCTAATGCTATCCATTGAAGCGAACAATAAAATGGTTTTACTATTATATTCACAACAAAAAAAGGGATAAAAGAGTTCTCGTGTAGGAAGAGAAGGAAATGGATCTATGGTACGGTAGTACTCAATAAAACGATTATTTTGACTCAAATATCGCTTAATATAACTTTCATAGAAAATCAAAACTTATCAGTAGTTCAGGAATGGCCAGTAATCTCATAATTAGATTAGCCTGCTATATTTTATCAGGCATTTATGAAAATGGATCAAGCTAGCAGTATGAGAGGTATTTTTATTGCCTTGCTTATTAAGCACAGAGCACAGGAAGAAGATTTTTATACATAATATATTGCACTCGACTGTGATTTCCTATGTCTGGCCATTTGTGTTAATAATATGAATCGGTTTTGACGTTAATATGAGTTAAGATTAACGAAATGGGAAATGCATTGAATGTATTGTCAATATTGGTGTTCAAAATGTATGTCAAAAGGATTTGCGGATCTGTTGTAGAATTAGCTTACTTTCAATACTAATAGGCTTTGTGTCATTAGTATTAAGCATACTGTGCGCCGATAGATTCCGGGCCAATATTGTTATGTAATCCTTAATAAGTTTAGTTATGTTATAGCAATCGCTTTCGTTTGGGTTTCTCTGATGAAAGTGCGAATGTATTGCTTCGGAAAACAATAAGTCGTCTCTCGGGTTGTATTCGTCTGACTCTACTCCGAATTCAATGCTTTTGTTCATAATTTTGATGACAACTACATCTATTCGTATGGCAAACAAGTAGATGTCGTCATCAGTTGCGCTCATCCATGGTTTCGACCTATTCTTCTGCAAAGATTTGATAATATTTTATTGCTAGTGCAGCACAAGTTCAAATAATCAAGGACAGTTAATGAAATAAGATGTTTTGCATCATCCAGACCATTTATAAACTATTCGAATGACTTACAAATGTTCGCAAATTTTGCAAATTTTTTTTTTATAATTGTATCAATCATTCAATGATTTTAGCCTGAGCTGAAAAATTCTTTAAGACAAGTTCATTGACTTCTCCTTCATTTGATGGCATTAAGATAAATAAGCTTGCTTATGATCTGTCGATCGACGAAACGAAGATAGATAATCCCAAAGACGGGTCAAATAAGAAAGTCAAAGAATATTAAGCAGTATTTCTGTGAAAAGCCGTTAAAGTTAGCCTTAGATTAGAAAATACTGTACTCTATGATATGAATAGAGTTTATCAATAATTAATGCAATCATTAATTAAAAGAGAAAAATCGGATTAGAGTGGAGTAAGTGCTCGGAAGTGCTTAAGTGACTCTTAAAGGACTAATTATTGGATTTGTAAATAAGGAATAGTTTCATAACTTTTAATAAAAATCTTAAATAAATAATTTGAAAATTCACCCGAACTATATTGTATTCGTATTTAACTCTTCATAAGTTATTCCCAGCAATAATAAGTGTAAATTTTCACAATTGAACTGCAACTTCACCTTAGAATCAAAAAGGTTCTGGCACTACCTTAGGAATACTTATTATATCTGGATATTAAATAAAAAAACATTAGAATAAAAATAATTGAATTATTAATAATAATGAGCTTGCGCTTTAACCTTAATTACATATTGTACAGTCATTTAATTAATGCCCTGACACTAAATGCAGTATACTGTACTGTGTCAGATTAATTGGATTTATAAATATTTTTTATTAATTTACGTAGTTTTGAAGAAACTTATGAAAAATTCAGTATACCATCTTGTTTTTGAATTATCTCGGGTACAATCTGCTGTTTACTGAAGTCTAGATTAGTGTCACATTAATACTAAACTTTATTACAGGTAATAGTTTATTGAATTTTTGTTTTGAATAAAAGTTTAGTTCAGTATTAATATTAATATTATTAAATCAATTATTAATAATTAAAACTTGAATAATAATAATTTGATAAAATGTGATCAAGAATAAATTTTATAGTAATCTAGACATTGTGTAATCCCCAGGATTTGCCAACCAAAAAAAAGGTATAATCAGCCGAATTTAAATTTATAATAAAATTGGCTCTGTCTCAATCGTTTGATTATAATTTGATTGCTCAAATTGTGTGTCAGTCGATTCATTTTTCAAATGTATACGAATATTAATAATTTGTTTCAATGAATAAATAGATCAATATTTTATGAAACGTTTTTATATGATCTTCGTTTGCAGAACTATGACATTTACTGTACTATATGAGAGATTATAAGAGAGAAAAGCGTGAGACCAGAGATGCCCGGGTCGTGTTTATAAGACATTTCTTTCTAAAACATCATTTGATTTGTGCAAAACATTGTTCAAACGAGTCTAACATAAGATTTAAAGTAATAAATGTTTAAATAATGTATAAATAATATTTATAATTAATTGTGCAGTACTTGTCATCAGAGTGTCGTTCCCTATGTCTGTGCAAACATAGATCTATTCTATATTTAGATTACAATATATTTGATTCACAAATCAATATCGATTAATAAAATAAATGTCAAAACTTCAAACACAAACCTCAGGCTTAGAAAAGTGTCAAAAAATCAAATAAATATAATATCTCTGTCTTTAATATCAATTTTTATATCTGGTTTAAAATCTATAGAAATCATAGACAGAATAAAAATACGATATTTTGTTAGATTTAATATCAAGATAGATTTTACCTGTAGGCTTATCAATTCCTAATTAGAAACTTACCAGGTATATTAAGAATATTATATTTGAGAAATAAATTATCAATTATTAGATAAGAAATGAAAAACGAAAATAGATTATGAAAAATAATGGCAACGAAATAGTGTGGATAATATCGAAAACATAGAATTGAAATATAAGCTCAATTTATACAATGTTCACAACGACACTGACCTTTAGAAAGGATGAACTTTAAAGGATTAAATGAATTTTAATCAATGCTTCAAATATTATGTACAAAATATTGCTATAAAATATCAAATGATTCGAAAATAAATATTGTTTTTCACGAAAGCGAGTGATAGATAACGAGTGGAAGAAAATATTTGTCTTCCGAAGAGAAAAAATATGTTATTTTTCTCACAGATAGAAATGTAAACTAAAATAACATAAAAATAGAGATAAAAATAATACATTCAATTGGAAAGCAGTGTTAAATTGTATGTAGAAGTGATGCGCTCTCACCATAGCTACCACATCCAAATGGATGGGGATATAGGCACAGGGATGTCACCATGGCAACACTAAGGAGACTACACTTACTAAAGCTGCAAAAAGAATTTTAAGTTCATTTTTATTGTTAAATTCAACATAAAATTGGATTATATTAAACAAAAAGATGTAAAGAATGATATATAAGATTCAGTTGAGTTCAATGGAAAAACTTATATAATATATAATATTGTTATTAAAAATAGAAAAATCGATTCAATTTTCTGCACTCTATTCATGTGTAACAGTTGTGTTTGAATTGATTGCTTCAATACAATTGTATAGAATTGAAAATAATGTAAATTTATGGCAATTATTCTTTTTACAGCTTATATTCAGCATAATGAGTGCAACATAATTATTAAGTTAATTAATTTAGCCAGTTTATTCTAAGTTGGGCTCATTTATATTCTATAGGCAACATTTAAACTATTATTATAGCAAGAATTTGTATACATACAGAATAGGATGAATAGGAAATAAATAAATAGGAAACCAATTGTAATGTTCTTAAGAATTCAATTACTTATAGGAAGTATTTGATTATAACTTGAATTACATTTATTGAACGCTAAATATTACAGAATATAATACAGAAATGTTTTTAAAAATAATTTGAAATTCTTGTATAATATTATAGCTTTGTTTCGACATTTTTAGGTATAATATAATTAAATGATTTTTACATAAATATCTATAAAATCTTAATCTAATTTGAATTATCACTTGAATTATCACAATATAAATAAATATAAGACTAAACAAATAATTATCACATTATATCAGTAGATATTCAATATTCAAATTATACCGTATATTGGGTTGTATTTTATGACTAACTGAATATCAAATGTTTAGGAATAGTCTATTGGTTTTACAATTAACCCGTTTTTATATTTTAGACAAATTATTATTTTATTATTCGTTTATTTGTAATGAATTACCAAATAGTCTGTAGAACTGATTTCAAATCAATTCTATTTACAATTATTATTCAATTAACTGCTTGTATGTATGTGTGGGCTAACGACAAATGGATTAAATGTTAGGAAATACGGTTTAATACTTAAACTGAACAACATTTTCAATTAGATATACCTCTACTGTAGTCTACACACCATTAATGAGAGTCAGCGGAGATTCCAATTGTTTCCACTGAACGAACAGACAGTGTTCAACCACTTTGTACTGAATGAGTGCACAATTATCTACTTTCTTCTACCCATGAAAGAGGAGGAAGACTGAGAGGACATATAGCCATTTGGTCCCCGATGCATTTGCGCCGTGTGCTGGCCGTTGCCATTAGACTCATAGTGCTGGAAACCATTGCCGTCCGGAGACATGTGGGTGTAATAGCGCGGTCTCTGACCATCGAAATGCTGGCCATTCATACTGCTTGAAGACATATGGGAATCTCCCTGTGCCGACTGACTTGACATCTGTTCGTGTTGCATGGGTTGCTGCCCTGACATCTGCTGCATCGCCCGGAAGGGTTGCATAAAGAATGACTGGAAAGGTTGCATCGGTTGCATATTCATGGGTGCCATCGGTTGCATATTCATGGGTGCCATCGGTTGCATATTCATGGGTGCCATCGGTGCCATCGGTTGCATATTCATGGGTGCCATCGGTTGCATCGGCTCTAATGGTTTCATTGGTTCGAATGGTTTGAACCAAAAGAACTGATGGCTCGACCGGACAGTTAGTATGAACACAAGAATAGACGATAGAATCAGTTTGGATGTCATTATTGTCCAGTCAGTAGAGTCGATATGAGAAGTCAAATAAGTGGCAAATGCTTGACTGAGATAACCCTGAATAATGAGTTGAACAAAAATGAAATAAAGTTTTGAATTCAAGATTTTAAGCATATCTTGAATAATATGTTTGAATTAATTATCATTTGACTCACTCTTTCCAATCTTTGAATTTGTTTATTGTTATAGAAATTATTTATTATATAAAGTATAGAAATAAACAATGATTTCAAACACTTTCAAAACTGATTATATAACTGAAAAATGAATGCCATATGGAATGCAAAGGTCTCTGAATTTATATGAAAATTATAAGCAATTAATCAGAGAATTCATATGAACTTAAATGTCATACTTGTGTGGAAGTCATTCAGAACAATAACGACTACATCTTCTGATTAATAACTGGATATTAAATACTATTTGAGTCTTGATTATCATATTTCACACAAATAGGAAATCATTGTTTCGGGTAATTGAAGAATAATGTGATCATAGCTTCACGTCTTTGCAAATCAATTCATTTGTTGGAAATATTGTTTCTCAGAATTTGAGCAATTTTTCAAGATCAAGGCTATTGCATGTAATTGTGCAGGAATGTGCAAAAACATAATGAATCATGGTCAAAAATTCTTATAATTAATTCGAGTCTAATAGTGAATTCAAATGTAAAGTAATTTGATATTTAATGAACAGGTATTACAAAATCAATTATAACTACATTTACATTGAAATACGATTTTATTTGAATTTAATTAAAATTATATCACAATTAATAAGATTTCAATAATATTATAGATAATGATAATTGTCTCCGGTATTCAGATAAGCCATATATATCTGAATATCGGAGACAATAACTATGCAATAGTTTATGCATAACGGGGTTGTTGTTGAGGTTGCTGTCCCTGTTGTGGATATTGTGGTTGTTGCTGGGGATGTGGTGTCTTCGGCGCTCGGGTGCCTTTGCCATCCGATTTAGACAAAGCATTACCGGAAGAGTTATTGAAGGCACGGGAGGCGGCATTGGATAGACCTTTGTTATCGGATTTCGATCCAGATTTGGCTACAGATCCGGTTCCGGCGTCGGAGTTGGCGTTCGACTGACTATCGTTGTCCGCATCGGCTGTTGAGTCGGCCTGTGACTTGACCTCATCATTGTCAGCTGGGTTAGCTTGACCTTGTGGTTGTGGTTGTGGTTTGGGTTCTGGTATCGGTTCTGTGTAACCGACTGCCACTAATAAAGTACTCAAACAGAAAATTAAAAAAAATTTCATTTTATTTAAATTTTAGTCTAATTTATACTATAATCCAATTCTGGACTCTTTATGTCGACTCAAATGTTGGCAAATATGAAATGAAAGTGAATTTTAATTAATACCAGATTTCCTGGTATTCACTTACAGCTAGTGCTGGCATTTGATTGGATGTTATTAACAAATTCTTCGAAATTAAATTTAAATTTAATTCCAATTAAAAATGAAATCCAATACTGAATGTCATATATTCTGCAATTCATTTAATGATTCACTTATTGAGCAATATTTGACTTTTAATCTATGAGTTCATAGTTTGGAATAAAATTAAATATTATATTAATATAACTAATGATAAAATCAGGGATATATTGACTTTGGATGAAGCACCAGGGGCTTATTATGATAAGTATAGGCAAGATGTAGTAGGATACTGTCAATTAAAAATTAGATTGCATTTTTTACAGATAACTTTCCATCAAGGGTCTGTGATTCACCCAAAATTATAGCCTGAGTAAAGAGTTAATGGGTGCGATGGACCCTGTTTTGTAAAGTCTGAGACGCATAACATTGAATACTAAAACACGGTTTGTAACTCAATAGACTCGACAGTGTCATTCAAAAATGAGGGGTTGGAAACAAAAAATGATTAAGCTCCTTTATTGTTCAAAATGTTTCAAATTCTTTATAAAACAATTTAATCCACGTTATGTGTAGTGTTTATAAATAGAAATCAGTGAAAGGCAATGGGGGTACAGGGAGGGTAACCCCTGTGATTTTGGCCGAGGCTCAAGGACAGGGTTCTTTAGGGGAAAACGGGGTTTTTAGGGAAAATCTGTTTTTTTAGGGAAAAAACGTGCTTTTTAGAGATTTTGTACCCTCCCTAAATTGGCCAAAATTTTTGGCTTAGCCCCCCCCCTGCTGTCAGACCCATTGTCTATCTCTAGAAATGTATTTTAAATGTCATAAATCATAAATAAAAGATATGAGTAGACAGAGATAAAAGTATATTACAATAGAAGAAGAAATCAATAAAAGTAGCATGCATAATTAATTTTCTATTTAACTGATTAAAAATATCGAGATTACACTTAACAACGAATTATAACGGATGAAGAAATTGTATGAAAAATAGATTTTATATATTATAAAAATTGTGGAAATTTTTCTTTTAATTGATAGTAAAATTCAGTAATTTTAAGGACATTTGATCATATAATGCATTTACGAATCGTTGCTATACCAGTATGTCCTCGAATTCTTTAATTTGACCATGTTCTTTTCATAACCTGTATTTTCATTAAAGCAACTGCCCATGGTATACTATAAGGTGATTAATAACAAAACCGAAGTAGGTGGAAAGTTTTCTGAGTTTCTTCGGATCATTAACTCGTATTCGAATATCAGGTAAACATTAATTTTTTCATGGTCGTCTATATTGATCTAGTATAAGTTTTTACCTATAACTAAATGATCATATTTTAATTTAAGCTATGAAATGGTTATTCCTCAAACACCCGGATGGCTTGAAATAATGGCAATGTTAGGCAAAAATGTAAAAAAAGATCAAGATCATTATAATAAATCATGCTGGCTTAATGTATAATTGATTTATCATTTTATGATAGGAGGCAGACATGTCATTAACACCAATTGTGCCGACTGAAAAAGTTATGCCTTATATGCAATTCTCCCGGACACTATTTTACTCGGCTTATTTGATACTGACTAAATTGCACCCACAGAGAACTGAAATTAGTGTCACTGATCATTATTATACTATTGATCAATATTTTTGGACATTTTTATTCTTCAGTTGTTCTCTATTAGTAGTATTGAGTTTTGTCGACAAAATTCTATTCAAATCTCTAAATCAATTGAATTTATGGCAAATATTCCGAATTTTTTTGAATCAAAGTTTGTATTTGTTTTTATTTATTTTGAAATAAACTCTAATTTTTTTTAATTTATTTAACAATTTTTGATTTTTTAGATTATTTTTCAAATAAGAAACTGAATTCAATGACAGCTTTGATATCATTCTATATATTCTGTTATACTTTGGTTTGCATTTCAATCAATGCCTTAATTGGTGTCCGAATTGTTGCCGATTCTCACTATAAGGAAATAGATTCGGTTGAAGACATCTTAGCAGCAAAACGAGTCATTCCATGTATTTATAAATCAACCATGCTCGAATTATTACTGGTAATCTATAATACATTATTGTCTAGCAACAATTTTCCTGCACCACCTTCACTATCTCAAATATAGAAAACATAGTCCTGATCGTCTCTCTATGTCACCCTGGCATAGAGATAGGCAATGGATCTGACACAGGGGGACAAGACCAAAATATTTGCCAAAAAGGGTACAATTAATTACATTTTTGGCCCAAAAGTCCCCCATTTTCGAGTTTTTGCCTCCAAATCATCGAAAAATAGAGGGGAGGGGGTCAGCCTAAGCCAATATCACAGGGAGATATACCCCCACCCCATTGCCTATCACTGCCCTGGCAGTAGAATTTAGTGTTTCCACTAAAATGATCTAACATTTGACTTATGATATCTATTATTATTATTTTTATTTTGAGTTTATTTTTCTATTCATAGTCTCAAAGCACAGATCCGATACATATGAAAATGTGGGCATTAATTAAATCGCATCCAGACCTGGCTCTGAGAGAGATCGCCAGCAGTTTTGACAAAGAATTCGTCGGATACGACAAAAAGTTCTTCAAACATCTAATGCGAGGCAGACTCGCTTTACTGGAGCCGGACTACCTTGCTGACTCCATAAAAAGTTTATTCTGTCGGAGGCTACCAGAGCTGCGCTGGCACAAATCCCCGTCCACTGACTTATTGCCCCTTTGGTTCTCATTCGGATTCCGTAAGAAATTGGATAAAAATTTTGTCAAATCTGTGGATCAAATGTATGAAAGACTGCTTAATATCCGATCAAATAATTGAACCTTTTTTACGAACAAATAGTATTGAAAGACTCATTTCGAACGGAATCTTAACAAGGTGGTTTCTCGATTCATATGAAGTGGTCAATAAGTTCGGTGGATATGCGCCACCAGAATGCACGACCAATATAGAAGTGGTAGAACTGGAATACATTACAATTGCTTTGACCGACCTGGATGACTTACTTTTTGTTATGGCCTTTTTGTTCACTCTTTCTATTATTTGGCTTATAATTGAAATTGTCTTCAAATGTTGTAAACGATATAAAATCAGAATAAGAATCATAAAACAAAAATATATTTAATTTGATTTTGAAAATCAATACAGTTTTGAACTATTGTGAATGTGCTTGAATAGAGTGGCCGGTATATTATGAAGAAGTCTGAAGTTTATATCAATGACGAAAATATCATCAAATTTAACAAAAAGCGAGTTTGAAATTGAATTTATTAATTAATTTAATTTAAATTATAGTTATTTATAAATATATTCTCTGAATAAGCGATGAAAAGTCAAATCAATTGAAAAATTTTATTATATTTAGAACTGTTTTTAATTAATTTATTGCTCGTCCACCGTCTTCTCCCTCTCCCTCTTCTTCACCTGGTTCTGGAGTTGTTGTTGTCTTTGCCTTAAATACAACATTAAAATCAATTTTCAAATTAATAAATAAATAATTTTGAATAATACTAGACTGCAATCGAAGAAAAATCAATAAAAGTAGCATGCATAATTAATTTTCCAATTTACTGATTAAAAATATCGAGATTACACTTAACAACGAACTGAAAAAAACGAAGAAATTTTATGAAAAAAATATTTCATTTAATATAAAAATTGTGGAAATTTTTCTTTTAATTAATAATAAAATTCAATAATTTTTGTGACATTTTATAATGCATTTAAGAATCGTTGCTATAACAGTATGTCTTTTAAATCTTTAATTTGACCATGTTCATCTTATAATCTGTAATTTTATTAAAGCAAATGCCCATGGTATATTATAAGGTTGTCAATAACAAAACCGAAGTGGATGGAAAGTTTTCTGAGTTTCTTCAGATCATAAACTCGTATTCGAATATCAGGTAGAATTATCAAGATAGATGTGACATATAAACTATAACATTAAATTGTTTAATAAATAACCTAGTTGCATCATATTCTTATTTTAGCTATGAAATAGTTATTCCTCAAACACCCGGATGGCTTGAAATGATGGCAATGTTAGGCAAAAATGTAAAAAATAGATCAAAATTAATATAATAAATCCTGATCATGATAATTAAATTGACCATGCAAATTAATTTGTCTAAATGATTCATCATTTTATAATAGGAAGTAGATATGTCTTTAACACCAATTGTGCGGAATAAAAATGTTATGCCTTATATGCAATTCTCCCGGACAATATTTTACTCTGCTTATTTGATACTGACTAAATTACATCCACAGAGAACTGAAATTAGTGTCACTGATCATTATTATACTATTGATCAATATTTTTGGGCATTTTTATTCATCAGTTGTTCTCTATTAGTGGTATTGAGTTTTGTCGACAAAAGTCTATTCAAATCTCTAAATCAATTGAATTTATGGCAAATATTCCGAATTGTTTTGAATCAAAGTTTGTATTTGTTTTCATTTATTTTGAATTAAACTCTAATTTTTATAATTTATTTAACAATTTTTGATTTTTTAGATTATTTTCCAAATAAGAAACTGAATTCAATGACAGCTTTGATATCATTCTATATATTCTGTTATACTTTGGTTTGCATTTCAATCAATGCCTTAATTGGTGTCCGAATTGTTGCCGATTCTCACTATAAGGAAATAGATTCGGTTGAAGACATCTTAGCAGCAAAACGAGTCATTCCATGTATTTATAAATCAACCATGCTCGAATTATTACTGGTAATCTATAATACATTATTGTCTAGCAACAATTTTCCTGCACCACCTTCACTATCTCAAATATAGAAAACATAGTCCTGATCGTCTCTCTATGTCACCCTGGCATAGAGATAGGCAATGGATCTGACACAGGGGGACAAGACCAAAATATTTGCCAAAAAGGGTACAATTAATTACATTTTTGGCCCAAAAGTCCCCCATTTTCGAGTTTTTGCCTCCAAATCATCGAAAAATAGAGGGGAGGGGGTCAGCCTAAGCCAATATCACAGGGAGATATACCCCCACCCCATTGCCTATCACTGCCCTGGCAGTAGAATTTAGTGTTTCCACTAAAATGATCTAACATTTGACTTATGATATCTATTATTATTATTTTTATTTTGAGTTTATTTTTCTATTCATAGTCTCAAAGCACAGATCCGATACATATGAAAATGTGGGCATTAATTAAATCGCATCCAGACCTGGCTCTGAGAGAGATCGCCAGCAGTTTTGACAAAGAATTCGTCGGATACGACAAAAAGTTCTTCAAACATCTAATGCGAGGCAGACTCGCTTTACTGGAGCCGGACTACCTTGCTGACTCCATAAAAAGTTTATTCTGTCGGAGGCTACCAGAGCTGCGCTGGCACAAATCCCCGTCCACTGACTTATTGCCCCTTTGGTTCTCATTCGGATTCCGTAAGAAATTGGATAAAAATTTTGTCAAATCTGTGGATCAAATGTATGAAAGACTGCTTAATATCCGATCAAATAATTGAACCTTTTTTACGAACAAATAGTATTGAAAGACTCATTTCGAACGGAATCTTAACAAGGTGGTTTCTCGATTCATATGAAGTGGTCAATAAGTTCGGTGGATATGCGCCACCAGAATGCACGACCAATATAGAAGTGGTAGAACTGGAATACATTACAATTGCTTTGACCGACCTGGATGACTTACTTTTTGTTATGGCCTTTTTGTTCACTCTTTCTATTATTTGGCTTATAATTGAAATTGTCTTCAAATGTTGTAAACGATATAAAATCAGAATAAGAATCAAAAAACTACAATAAATTACATTTGATTTGGTTTTGAAAATGAATAAAGTGTTGAACTATTGTGAATGTGCTTGAATAGAATGGCCGGTATATTATGAAGAAGTCTGAAGTTTACCAATGATATCAATGAGGAAAAATATTATCAAAATTAACAAAAAGCGAGTTTGAAATTAAATTTATTAATTAATTTAATAATAATTATTTATATTCACTGTAAAAAATAAAATGTTATACAAATGAAAAATTGTATTAAAACTGTTTTTAATTAATTTAGTCCTCGTCTCCACCCTCTTCTGCCTCTCCTTCTCCCTCGTCTTCATCTGGTTCCGGAGTTGTCGTTGTAATCCTCTTTTGCTTTCTATTCAGTAGTTTCTGTCTCATAATTAATGCTGTCTTTGCCTGAAATACAACAATAAAATCAATTTTCAAATTAATTAATAAATAATTTTCTATTAATTTTGAATATTAATCGAAAAACTGTTTAATAGTCTACAAAATTCTAAAATAATTCCTGTCTTCTCGTGTTATTTCTGTCAAATACGTTATAAATTTTACCAAGTTACGTTGAATAATCATCAAATTATTTAGAATATGCAATAATTCAATTTACCTTGGTTTCCTTGTCCAGCCCTCCGACAGTATCCATAGCAGCCTTCTGTATGCTCGATGGGTCCAGTCCACCTCCTCCTCCTCCATCCCCACCTTTACCTCCACCTCCACCACCAATTGCCTGCTGCAATCCTCCCCCTCCTCCCAGAGCCTGTTGTAGACCTCCAGCTCCAGGCAGTGACTGTAATTGCTGAACACCTAAACTCTGTCCACCCAGTAAACCACCCAGGGCGCTCTGTTTTCTGCCGCAATCAACCCAACATAAAAATAGGAATAGAATAAAGAATTTCGCGAATATTCGGATCATTTGATTGAATTTTTGTCGAATCAAAAAGAAAATAAATTTTTGAAAAGAAATGAAGTTCTTTGACAACAGATGTTTGCACGCATTTCCGTTCATTCCCATGGTTTGTGCTCAGTTCAGATTTCATTTAATACAGAGATGGTCATTTTTGGAATACATAAGAATGTACCCGTAGTACATCCAAGAATGATATATACCTGGTATGTTTTGGTTCATATGTCTAAACATTATTATTAAATGACCCGACCACTATAGTACAGGTCGTTTCGTGCCATCGACCAGAAAACAGGTTTATTTTCAGAAAAATTGGGTTCAATTAGAAAACAAACTCAACCTGTTCCAATTTTGAGTAATTTTTATCGGATATAATAATTCAATTTTTAATAACAAAAATATTTGTTTTTCATATTTTAAACCGAATTAATAATAAATTCATAAAAAAATATTAAAAGAACTGAAAATCAATTCACAAAACAATTTATTTTTGATGTTTAATATGAATACAATTTTATAAATATAAATTCACCAGTGCATCATCAGTGCATCATCGACTAACCTATCTTTTGCGTTTGCCTTTCCCTTTGGGTTTGGGTGGCTTTGAGCTACCAGAGCTCCTCGCTTTGGGTCCCTAAATATTGAGATAATAAGCGAATGATTAGAACAAGAGATCCAACCAAACGACCCCTACACCAGACATACCCATCCGCCGCCATTCTTATCCTCCTTAGAGGGCAGAAGCCATCCGCCATATTTTGCGGGGCCTCCGACCTGCTTCAATTCCTCCTGGGCTTTGCTCTCGCCCTCTTTCATGGCCTTCTCGTAATCCTTTTCCCGTTTTAATTTGGCCTTGATCTTATCCTTCTTACTCTGTTTCGGGTCTTCCGGTGCGGCCATAAGCATGTTGTCCATACAGGAGTCGTCCTCTTCCGGACACATACTGCGTCTCATCATATCCTCGTCGTGCACGTGCACGGGTTGGCCCCAATGGAACAGCTCTTCGTTGGAAGGCTTGTCGAATGCATCGTAAAGTCCCTCTTCGTATGAGTCGTGCTTTGGAGACATTGGACTCTTTCGGCTATCTTCAGGCGCCGCTTGGTTTTTAGGTTCTTCTGCCGGTGCCGCCTGTGCGGTAGATGAATCAGCCGGTGCCGCCTGTGGGGTAGATGAATCAGCCGGTGCCGCCTGTGGGGTAGATGAATCAGCCGGTGCCGCCTGTGCGGTAGATGCAGCAGCCGGTGCCGCCTGTGCGGTAGATGCAGCAGCCGGTGCCGCTTGCTTTTTAGATTTAGCACCCGGTGCCGCCTGCTTGTTAGGTGCAGCAGCGGGTGCCGCTTGCTTGTTCGCTGCAACAGCCGGTGCCGCCTGCTTGTTCGCTGCAACAGCCGGTGCCGCCTGCTTGTTCGCTGCAACAGCCGGTGCCGCCTGCTTGTTCGGTGCCGCTTGCTTTTTAGGTTTACCATCAGGTGCGGCCTGCTTTTTAGATCCACCTGCCGGTGACGCCTGTTTTTGAGGTGAATCTGCCGGTGCCGCCTGGGCTGGTGTTGTTTGGGCAGCGGCTGGTGTTGAGCCTCCAGCACCCAATGTCTCCTTGACCTTATCCCTTACCGTATCGACCACACCGTCGGGTGATGTGAGCACACAATTGAGAACCGATAATAAGATTAGACATAATATTGTATTTCTTTCCATATTTTCTGTTTTAAAGAAAGAAAATTATAATTAAAATAATTATTGAATAAATGTCTTCTAATTATTAATTTATAATTAAATATTTGCAATACGTGTTCATTCATATAATAGACTCATTCGTCAGAACTATCTGTTGATATAAAATCAAATTTAATTTCATTAAATAAAAAAATTCTATGAAATTAATATTAATGAGTATTTTATGCAATATTTTTGAATCTCTATTCAATTACTTCTATAATACTTAACAAAAATTGTTCGAATAGTTATTGAATAGCATTTAAATATGATCTTGTAACATTTTACATGCGGGCAATTATTTGCAATTAAGATTGTATAGATGGGATATTTAAAATAAGTCATGGGTCATTGATAAAATATTGAACACATTAAATAATATAAAAATTGTTTTTATTCCTCAAATAGAATAATAATCTTACCCGGGCAGATTCACCCGTACAGGTGGATCCATTGCCGCTACAATTGTTACAATTAAGGCATTGGTTTGTATTTTCGATCCGACTCTTCATTATTTATGTTTTTGTTTTGATTGATACGAAAACAAATTATTCTTATCATAAGTTTCAATGAAATAAACATAAGATTTTAATTCAAATATCAAAAGTTGGAAGTTTTAAAGCAGAATATTTGTGTGTCGTCTGCAAAAAGCTCAGTCAATGTTCGTTTTCTCACACACTTTACTCAACTTCTTGCAAGAATTCAGTTGCCCTGCAGTTGAGTCTATCGAACGGCAACTGTACTAATACAGTGCCCTCGGCTTCGACTGTGACAGCGGCACAGCCACACCGTATCGCCAAACTGTTCTGGCAAGTGGTGGGCGCACCCGTCAAAGGCACCAATCCTAAGCCACCCAAACTATTCTGGAAAATATTGATTAACGAACAGTCAGACGCTATCGAAGACTCCTTTACCGAAGAAAGATATTTTTGGTCACCATTTGTCTGAAGTTTACATAAAATAAAATATATTTTTAATTCTTATTTTTTTGTATTAAATAATATGTTTTGTCTAATAATTTCATCCAATCATTAAGAATATCAAAATTTATTTATTATATCATTGAATAAAATTCATTTGAGAATACATTTAATTTATTTAATCAGATATTCAGCTCTTATTTATAATTCAATTACTTATTAATTATAACATTATATATGAATATTGATTCCAATAAAGCGCTTGTTTCGATGCGAACCTAAACGTATTCAGAAATAAAATAATTAAAATTCATTAATTGAATCGGTTTTTAATTATACATAAAACTGAATATTCTTTTGCAATAATATCAACAAATACAGGGTTAATATCAAGCATAATAGTTGCCGGCTCTTACGTTATATCTACTCTATTGAGTGCGTCTGTGATTGTACAACAAAAACACTGATTTGCAGAGACGACTATATTAGACAAAATATTACTGAAATATAACTAAATTAGTCATCTCTGCAAATCAGAGTTCCATTTGTACCCTGATTCATTCGACTCATTCAAAAAGTAGATATAACGTAACACTGATATCAATTGACATTAAAACTCACCTGGAAACTTCTATTAAAACAGTATGAAAGAATAATAATCTTACCAGGATAGATTCATTTGCAACACTCGCAGCTACAGTTGGATCCATTGCAGCTGCAATTGTCACAACCATTGCATTTGCTGGTCATCTCTTTGATCGGACTCTTCATTATTAATAATAATATCTTTTGTTTGCAACGAAAGCACAAAATTTCAATCAAATAATTATTAGTAAAAAGCAGTTTTGATTACTTTTTAGAATTATTCAAATTCTTCCGAATGAACTTGAGCTGGAATTGCGCGCATTTTTAAAGCATACTATTTTTGTGTCGGGTGCAAAATTCTATGTGCTGTGTGCAAAAACTTAGGTGTCGGGTGCATT